>PVIC010018106.1:0-31977 GCA_004025085.1 Thryonomys swinderianus
TGTGATCCAGATCAAGGTTGCCCAAGCCCCATCTATCTACTTTTTCATTATCCTTTCGCCACCCTGCAGTGGCCCAGGAAGTGGTTGTTAATGACAGCCAATGACCACAGCAAATGAGTTACACGCTTCTTCCCCAAATGTCTCCCCAGTGGGAAGATACCCACTGACTCTGGAGCTGAAGCTGAGGGCTTTGACAGGGAAGGCAGAACGTCAGGAGTCCCTGGAGTCCTCTATCCTTTACCTAGACTGGGATCCTGGCTGGGATTTACCTTCGGCCCCACTCCTTTTGCACTAGTGAAAAGCACAAATCCAGAGCAAAGACCTCAGATCCCTGTATTCTAGAACCAATGAATATAACCCAGTAGGGACCCTTGAGACCCTGGTTGGTGCTTGCCTTGGTTCTAATGTAAGCTGGCCTACCTCCTTGAATTCTGACACCTACCCAGCCCTTCACACTGCCAGGGTGGATTACCACCCTGGTCTCTGTTTCTTGTGTGATTGTCTTCAGATGCATTCCCTTCTTTGAGGGCACTGACATCCTCATTGCCTGTTTGACCTCTGCTCTGCCGACACAGGGTATCTTTAGACTCATCTCTTTACAGAATGTTCTGGCCTTTAGCATTTCCCTATTTGGGTGCAGTGATCTATATTCTAGAAGTGGCCAGGTGCACTCCTGTATTCTCACTGCTGTGGTTTCCAGCACTTCATCTAATCCTCACAATGAAAGGTAGAGGAAACTGAGGCACAGAGAGCAAACACGAGCAGTCCTGGTACCTGGCCAGACTTGCCTGCTGCCTTGCATCTAGGACTTGTTTAACAGAAGTGAGATGCTTGTTACAAACTAGGGAGCCTATAGAGTTGACCAATGGACACTGAGCATCCATGATATCCTTGGCCCTGTGCAGTCCAGTGAACTTTGGATCTCAGAGATCTTGCAGTTCAACCAAGGACTTCATTGCCTCTCATGTTTAATTGAAGGAGGGCTAGCCATGGCTAAGCCTTGAGACCCATAGTTTGAGACTGAGGACTAAAAAGACCACTTAAGATCTGGCTTCTAGCAAAGCAAGAGATATTGTCAGTTGCAGGCCATAGGCTGAAGGCCCTGCACCCCTGGGTCACCTGTGAATGTTCCTAGCACACAGAGGGTAGGATGGGGCAAGCCCATCAAGGATAGCCAGTCATCTTTACTTCTTTTTCAAAGGAATTATGGAGGTGGTCGTATTGAAAGCATTGTGCCAGAAACCATGGGAACTGCAGGTGAAGGAAACATGGCCTTGAACTCCTGAAGTTCATATGGGTTGGCTCAGGAAATGAACATGTGAGCAACTACCTAGCCTCTTTGGACTATAGAGTAGAATGCTGAGGAGTTTTCCAATGTGGCGTGTGATGAAATGAATTTATTTGCATGGGAATTGGCTTTGCAGAGCAGGGAAATTTATGCTAATAGCAAAGGCTGGTTAGGATTTCAGGAGTGACACCCCAGGCCAGTGACAACCTGGGATGTGGACTGTGTGTTCCAGTCTTGGGTGGCAGGCACACTGGGGACAAGGAGGGACAGGTGGTCCTTGGAAATCAGCTGCTGACCATTCTCTGGCTACTTCAAACCCCAGAGCAGGCACCCAGGTCCTGGCCCCCAGCCCAGAATCCTGCTACATTCCCATAAGTAGACATTGGGAGTGGCTTCCAGGCAAGCAAGGGTGGGGCAGTGATTGAAGCTTTTCCTCTGGGAAAAGCTCCCGAGACACAACCTGTCAGGATTGCAGTGAGAGCCTAAGAAGTCACCTAAGAAATCACATTCAGCCAAAAGCCACCTCTGTTGGACAAGCCGGGATACAGCCAGGAATGTCAGCCATTCGGTCTGACCCTCCAGATGGTCACCCTGGTCCCACTGCCCTGCAGCCTAGGATCTGATCCCCTGGGCCCAATACTTGCACTCTGACCTTGCCAGTCAAGGTCAAGCATTGGACACATCCAGAGCCAGAATCCAGGTGGCCCTGCAAGGCAGCTGTCTCCTCCCAAAAGCCAGTCCTGCAGAAGACTTGGCCATTGCAAAAAAAGAGGATAAGAAGGAAAGAAGCAGAGGACTCTGAAAACCTTTTGGAGAGGAGGCGCACCAAGTGCTTGACGGGAAAACAGGCAAATGTGGCTTTCTTGGTTTCTGCTATTTGGGCTGCTGGAAGTTCAGCACAGGGACTGCCCACCAGAAATCTGTCACAGGGGACAGTCAGCCAGGCTGCCGGCTGAGCAGGGGAGGTCCAGTGGCTAGACAGACTCACTTTCATGTGGTCTGTGGAGCAACTTCAGGGTCAGGAACCACTTGATTATAGGTCAATGAGTGCTCACCCTTTGGTCACCAAACTAATTACATTTATGTCAGTGGCCCAGAAAAGGTAGGCTAGTACCCAGGGGTGGGAGAGTCAATGAGCAAAGGATTAAAAAAATACTTTGTGTATACTTCCAAAGTAACACCCAACAGACACTGGCTATGGCTCAGTTACATGTCATTAAGAGAAGATACATTTGGATAGGTGTGTGTTGACTTTCATACTATGGAGGTCAGAGTTGCTGCCGAGGTTCATGACTTAGGCCAACTCAGGCAAACAGGTTTTCCATGTGTCGGTAACAGAGTGAGAGAAATAGCATTTTCAAATTTGCTTGGAGATCAGATTCAAATGAAAACCACAATTTAGAGTCCAATTTACTCCTGAAAATCCTTTAATTGTCCCTAGTTAAATTGCAGATTCTCACTTTCCAGTTCTTTTTTGATACACTGCTACATACAAGCACATGTACAATGCATACTCTGTTGTAAGAGTACATAAGCCCATGTTGGACGTACATTGCATTTTGGTTCAAGTCTTTGTGGGTGAATTTGAGGACATTAGATAACACTTTACAGAGAGACTCTGTCATGAAGTATGTACTATAAGATAGTGTAGCGAATTCTTCATCAAGCTAGTTATGGATCAACTGGTAATGATCATCGATGGGATATCCTTAGGCAAAGTAAAAAGTAAGAATTCCCCAGTTTTTAACTTTTCTGGTTAATGAAATTAAAGTGAGAAACTACAAATCTAGTCTACTACTTTAAATTGAAAACATTTAAGTTTTTTGCATATTTAAAATAAACAAAAGAGGGCCAGAGATTTAGCTCAATGGTTTTAGCGCCTGCCTAGCAAGCACAAGGTCCCTTGTTCAATCCCTGGTAACCACATACAACAGTATTGGGCATGGTGACTCAAACCCACCAGCAATCAGTAACACATACTACAATGTCGGGTGTGGTGGCTCACGCCTGTAATCCCAGCACTAGGAGGCAGAGGCAGGAGGATTGCTGAGTTCGAGGCTTGCCTGGGTTACATAGTGAGCTCAGGGCCAACCTGAACTACAAAATGAGACCCTGTCTCAAAAAATAAACAAACAAAAGAAAAATAACGTTTGCTTTTCTTTTTTCTTTTTTTTTTTTTGGTCTGTCTTGAGTCCTGATTTGTTCAACTCACTGGTTCTGGCTTGGCTCAGATGTCACTCGCAAATTTGTCTCTTTTGATTCTCTAGTCTAAAGTATTATCCTCTTGACATTTTTTTTTTTTTAGCATGCTAGTCTGTTTAAATTTCCTTTCTTTTAGCTTCTTCCTATTGGCTGTCATCTCCCCCGTTTAGAGGGAGCTCTTCCTTTCCTATGGCCCAAACCACTGCTACATGCCTGGGACCTGGTAAGGCTCCTGGCACCTTGTCAGCCTCAGAAAAGTTGTGTTGTCAGGTGAATGAAAGCGCTAATGGTTCCTCAGGGGAGACCCAAGTTTCAGGCCTGTCCTCTCCCCAGCACCAGCACCAGCTTCTGTAGGTTCTCAGTGAAGCCTAGAAAACATGCCATGTCCTCTGCCCTTCCAGTGTCATGGGCTCACTTCCTAAGTGGCCTAGACTGCCTGCTGTCAGGGGGCTCAGCCCAGCTGCTGCGACCCAGTGGGGCCCCCCCTACTTCTCTTGTATTAGAAACAATCCATTGTCTGAGAATGCCTCCTGTGTCCTGGGTGTGCAGGGCCTCCTGTTGATGTTCTGCCAATGAGCGGGGTGGTGGAAAGCCTGGCCATCTGAGAGACAGCCCCCTCCCTGCCCGTCGCAGCCTCTCTCAAGCTGCCTCCTCCTCAAGCAGTGCTGTGCTGGGGTCCTGTGGTGGGGTGGGAGGTGTGTCAGGCACTGCCCAGCCAGGACTGGGGGCTGAGGAGGCCGAGGTTGCAGCCAGCTGCACTCTGGTCCCAGAGTGCTCTGGACACAGCCTGGGAGCTCAGGAAGTATTGGTTGTTTGGTTGAAACCAGGGTGGCCTCATTCTGGGATGATGTTTTTGGCTTTCCTGGTCCAGGACTCCTTGGTCAGCGGGTATCTTGCGCCAGGAAATTAAAGTGCCTTATATATCCAGTCATCTCATGTCTCCTTCATACTAATCCCCTGCAGTAGATGTTCCGTGACTTTATTACTGCCCTTCTCCAGCTGAGGAAAATAAAAGCATAAATGAGGTGTCTGTCCAGGCCCCCTGCAGTCAGTGGCACTCATGCATCATATATGAAACTCGGATGCCCAGTCCCGCTGGGGCAGCCCCAGATCTGCAAGTGCACAACCCCAGCTCTCACTCTGCTCATGAGCTCACTTGAGACCAAATGGGCAAGTTCTAGACATGTACAGTGCTGCTCTTGGGGGCTCCTCCACCAGGGCCTCTGCCGTAGCCCCTCATGCCTGTCAACTTGCCGTGAAGGCAGAAGGCAGAGGGCAGGAAGGAAGTGGTTAACATGTTCACTCCCATGAAGCCTTAGAGGCATCTTCCCCTTTAGAGTGGGGCCACCTTGGACTCAGCGTGGCTGGTAGAAGATGTGGGCAGAGGCTCCCTCCCGCAGGCCTACAGCTTCTTCCACTCCCTGACCCATGGTGACTGCTGGTTTGTATGATGAACCACAAAGGGTGTGGTCAGGAGGCCCCCAAGAAGCACATGGAAAATATCTCCTGCCACTGCCCAAGGCCCTGCTTCTCTCCACTGCTACCCACTTGGGAGCTTGTGTCCACTTGGAAGTTTGGTTTTAAACACCCCTTCCTCTGTGGCCCTTGTACTGCATGTGTCTCTTCTGTATGAACCCCTGCATGGCTGTGCCTGTCTTCCCCATGGCCTGTGGCTTCTCTGAGCCACGCAGGGGCTCACTTGGCTGTGTCTGTGGTGCACAGTGGATGCACAAGATGTGGTTATCATCTGCCAAGTGTCTGTGGACGTGGCATCCCTCCTCCTGTGGTGCTGCTTCTGCTCCTAAGATGATCTCAGAACCTCCCCTAGTGTCCAAGACGGTTCACAGATGTACCTGCCTCTCAGACACTCTCATTCCCTCTTGGCGGCCAGAGCACATGTGTCACTTTGTTCTTTTCTGAGTTTGCTTTGTGGTATTCTCAAGAAGATTTCTCCCTGTCATTGATACTCTGCTGAGTTAGAGGCCAGAATCCAGGCCATCTTGTGTCTCAGCTTTGCCCAGGAAATTTTTCTGGAGGCTGCAAAAGAGCAATTGTCTTCCTACAACCATTCTACTTCTCACATTTCTTAGGCTTCTTCCCGCCTCTGGTCTCCAACAGTTGCCTTTTTCAGTTCAAAAGTGTTCCCAGTATCCCCAGTAACTGTCCCTCTTCCCAGGGGTGCAGCCCATCTCCCTGCCCCGAGTCCATTCCCTGGTAACTGTCCCGTATCAGTGAACCCCAAGAACACCATCTACACCCAAGTGCTCTGCATCTGGGACATCTCTGTACTCTTGGTCTGGGCTTATCCCCTGGACAAGGCCCACGACCTCTTGGTCTCATCTCATCTCCATCAGAAAGTCAGAGCTGTTCCCCAACCAACACTATATGTATAGACACCATACTGTCCTGCTTTGAAAATGGCAGAGGCAATGATAGCAGCACTTTACTATTTCCTTACATTTCCTTACATCAGTGTCCTCACCTGTTTTTTTCTGTTCATTCAAAATTGACAAGTAAATGTCCTTTGTATATGGTATTGCCCAGTGGATTCTGCCCACCCATGGCAGTGGGAAGGAAGGGGTCATGGCTGCTTTCCATGACTTCATAGATACAACAAGGTCATACACCACACCTAAAGTTGTATCATGTTGCATTATTTAGGGATCAGATGAGGAAATTAATAGCCCATGAACTTAAAGGAAGGGTTAACAGTCATGGCAAAGGAAGTAGAAAAGGAAAATATCTTCATCCTTATTTTATGCAACAAAGAGGAGAGAGTGCTGTTTGACACAACTGTTCAGCCCTGTGCAGCTTATGAGCAGCTGGGATGTAGGTCATCTAAAGAGTGTATTAATCAGAAATTTTTTGGATAGTATAGTAAGAAACAAAACTTGAAGAAGGGAAGAGTTGCTGTGGATTACCTATATTGAGCAGCTTTCTGTTATTACAACAAATCTCTGAAGTAACTAATTTATAAAGAGGAAAGGTTTATTTTGGCTCACAATTTCAAAAGTTTCAGTCCATAATTGGTTGACTATAGTCTTGTTATACTATAAGCTTGTTGGGCTTATAGTAAGGAAACATTTGAGGTATGATCAAAAAATATAGTTAATGTTTAAATTTTTTAAATGTACTACAGTAACAGATACATAGCCACTAGCTCTGCTTAAAATACTTTATCTTGCTTTAAACACACTTATCTCATTGTTTTGCCACTTTCTGAAACAGTTCTAGATTCCCTTTCCTATCTTTAGTTGTGATGTCATGGCTGCCTCCACATCCTAAATTGTTTCACACATTTACCTTTTGTAGTCATTTAGACTTTGGGAGAGACCCAAGAGTTCTATGGTACTAGACCCAATGAATACAGGAGCTACAGATACATCATACTGTTTTTAAGAGTATGCCTGTCTGTTGGATGGCATTTGGCAACAGTATTCACCATATTTTTTTTCATTATGCCTCATAAAGACATGAAAGAGGATTTCCAGAGCTGCTTCAGAATGTGCAAGAACGATGAGATAAGTTTGTCCAAAGTCAAGGGGAGTATTTTGATGGAGATTGATTTCAATGTGCCTCCAACTCTAATAAATGTCTTAAAGTTTAAACATTCACTGTACATTTTGATCACTCCTATTATTGTGTGGCAGATAGCCAGTTCATGTCAGGACTGCCTATGAATGAGAGATAGATGAAGGGGCATCCTCCAACTATCCCCTTCAAGGGCATGCCCTCAGTGAATTATCATGTCCCAGTAGGTCCGCTTCTTAGTTTTCACTGCCTCCCAATAACTCCAAGCTAAGGATCAAGCCTTTAACACAAAGAACTTGGGGGAACATTTAGGATCCAAACTATATCAGCATCCAAGGAAGTCTTGCACATTCCAGTGACCCAGCTCTGAAACCATTCCAGAGGCACAGACCACCTGGGTACAGAATGGTTACCGTGGGCCAGAGGAGCCTGCCACTAGCAAGCTATTCCTGTGCAACGCTGGAAGCTCATGGAGTCCACTAAAACTTGTCCAGAGCTCCTCTGCCCAGCTCTTGCAGAGCTGCATGTGATGTGTATCTCTAGGTGAGGCTTTGGTTAATCCTCCAAGGTTCACATGTGGGGAAGTGGTGGCAGAGGTGGCTGAGGAGGGCTCAGTGCAGGCTCTGGTTCTCTTCCCTCTCTGCTTTTATCTGTGTTTTTATATAGGGACTCCAACTAAGGTATTGTTTTGAAAAGGGTCACTAATGATTAAAAATAAATAAATTAAAAGAAAAGTTAGAAAACCACCAGTTGAAAAACAGGCAAGCCTACCCACCCCCCACCCTTATTTCTGAAACAGGTCAGCTTCTCTGAATAGCCTTGCAGCCCAGCAATTCCAGGAATTTTAGAAACATTACCTGTTTATTTCTACTTGGACGTGACCCACACATCCTGCCCAGTGGAGGAGGACCATGGTAGGGTAACTTCTTAGAAACTATGAAAAAACATGACCCTCAGCAGGAGGAAGCCTCTGCTATTGAGACAAGCTTTCATTGGAGGAGATGTACTAAGACTTTTATGGGCCTTGAAGTTGCCAAGTGCTCTGGTTCCTTTGTATCGTTTGCCCTTTAGGATGTGAGGGTAGGAGATGGTGGGATTCTGCAAATCCCTAGCCTAGCAGGCTCTGGACTTGGGTCTGACTCCATGGGGCTTCCAAGCTCTGGTTTGTCTGAAAGGCACAGCAGAACTGGCATCTAGTTGGTTCTTCTGTGCCAGGTAGTAAGGCCTTCCACTCCAGGTAGAAGGTTCTAGGAAAAGGACAGCCATTTCTATGGATCAAAAGATTTTTGGCGAGTGTGGTGGTTCATGCCTGTAATCTCAGCATTTGGAAAGCAGAGGCAGGAGGATTGCTGAGTTCAAGGTTTGCCTGGGCTACATAGTGAGCTCAGGGCCAGCCTGAACTTCAAAGCCAGACCCTGTCTCAAAAGAAAAAAAGATTTTCTTGGGAGGGACCAGGCTCTGGTAGGGTAACTATGCAAACCTCAGAGGACAAACAGAGGCTCTGTGGTTTCTAAGAGACCAAGACCAAGAACCACTCTCCAGAAGCAGTGGTAGCAGACACATGTCAAGGGGACAAAGTAGAACTTCTCTGAGCAGTAACCTGTTGCGGGTACCTCCCTGCTTGAGACCCTCATCCCTTCCTCACCTGGGCTAGGAACCTCAGCCTTCTTTCCAGCCCCAGTATTTCCTGGCCAATCTCTTTCTTGGTAAAGGCTCATGATGAGTTGGCCCAAGTCCTCTGCAGTCTGGGAAGTGTAACACACTTGGCCACGTGTAATGCTTTCTTTTTAAGGCTCTGGTGTGTGGGAGAGAAAAGGATAACAGACCTCTGAGAATCAGGTTGGGACGATTTCTACCCAACTTAGGCCCACAGTCAGACGCTAGTGGTCTAAGACCTTGAAAATACTAGAAATGCCTTCCTGAAGGTTCAGTGGGCCTTGGGTTCCATGAAGCTGCAGGCCATAGACATAGGCCCTGGGTGACTTCTGAATCTCACTGAGGCAGATAGAAAGGCAAACAGAGGCTATAGCAGCCAGGTACCTTATGACTTCCACCTGGAGTGAAGGGCAGGGTGAGTTTGGTAGCCATGAGCACCACCTCTAGCCAGAGGAGGGGAGGGGAGCAGGGAAAGTGGAGGTAAAGTGGATGCCCACACACAGCCCTACTCACTCTCTAGAGAGTCTCATCCCCACGGGGTAAGATAAGCCTCAAAAACTTAAAAAAAAAAAGTCTAGTTTTGTCAGGTGTGGTGGCTCACACCTGTAATCCCAGCACTGGGGTGGCAGAGGCAGGAGGATTACTGTGAGTTCAAGGCTGGCTGGGGCTACACAGTGAGCTCAGGGCCAGCCTGAACTACAAAGTGAGACCCTATCTCAGAAAAAATTTAAAAAATTTTTTAAAAAGGGACCCCAAAGGTCCTGCTTGGAGTCTGTATGGTAGAAAATGAGAACATGTCACCCTCTCTGAGACCCCAGGATCCCCTTTGATGGCTGCCATGACCACAGCACACCTGCTGATGTTTTCATAAGCCTTCTTGAGCAGATTCAACCAGAATTAGGCTCTGTTCTTTCCTTCTCCCTTTCTGTTTTCCCCAATGGATATTTAGTTATTATCTACTGTGTACCAGGCAGTCTTCTAGTGCTGAAAGCCCTACAGTCCATGAGACAGTGGTCCCCGCCCTCCCAGACTCATGTCTGGGCGGTGGTGTGAGATTAAGGAGCTCCTCTCCCACCTGGCCAGCCTGGGACCGGAGTCTGGCTGGCCAAGTGACCAGGGAGTAATAGCAGACAGTGCTTCCTCCAGCCTGGGGTCTCCCGCCACTGGCTCCCTGTCCCTTCCATTGTGTGATAGGGTCCCTTCCCTTGTGTTGGTGACAATAGGCATTGTCCCAGAGGCAAGAGATACTCCTGGGGTGGGGGCAGCCTAGCACTCTACTTGCTCTCTAGAGATTCAAGTTGTCAAATAGATAAGCATTTGAGTAGAGAAGGGCGGGTAGCCTCACAGCTAAGCTGGTGATTCAGTGAGTCCCGAAGATGACTATGGCCTGGAAGTCTCTGCCTCAGGCCCAGCCTCTGTTCCACAGCAGAGCAGCTCTTGCAGGCAGAGCCTCAGAGTTCTGTGGTGGTGCCCCTGTGGAGCTGGCAGCTCATGCTCACTGGGGACACTTGAACATACTGGCACAACCCCCTGAACTGGCCCCTGAAGGACTTCCCAGGAGGAGCCAGCTCGTCGTGCTGAGGGAGCAGACAGAGGAGGTATTCGGACAGGCCAGGGCCATGGACAAGCACAAGGGACAGCACTATAGGATGCAGTTGGGAGGCAGGGGCCGTGTGCATTTCCTAGGGCTGCAAACAAGTGACGATGAGCCGAAAGCCCCAGAACCATCAAGGTGCCACCATCTGTCGGTAGAACCCTTCCAGGTTCTGGCTTACATCATGCCAAGCACTACCTCCATCTTCACTCTGCTCTCTTCCCTCTGGGTCTATTTCTGTGTCCATCCAAATTCCATTCTTCTTATAAGGACACTAGTCATTAGATTTAGAGCCCAACCTAACCCCATATGATCTCATTTTAACTTGATTACATCTGCAAAGACCCTATTTCCTAATAAGGTCACATGCACAGGTACCTGGAATTAGGACTCCAATAAATCTTGTAGGGACACAGTTCCCCACACTGAGTGGAATGAAGAGGGCTCGGGCAATGACCCCAGGCCAGACACCGTGCCCAGGAGCCCAGGGCTGGCCCCGGAGCACAGGTGCCTCCCGCTCCTCCTGATACCAGGTGCACCTCCACGTGGCTATGGCACCGGCATCTTGGCCAGCCGGTGGAGCATGTCGAATGCCTGGGGCCCAGCTCAGGCATCACCCCCTTGGCAATGTGTTCCTGGGCTTTCCTTCCACACCAGAGTCTGGGCCCTTGCTCTGGGGTATTCAGCTTCTTCTCTGGCACCTGTGATAAAGCAGATGTCAATTTTTCCATTTATGATCCCTTCGCCCCCTCTAGGATGTTTTTCTCCATCCTGGTCTTGTCCAGCTGATGCCCTAGCTCACAGTAGGCCTTCTGTGTTTGTTGAGTGAAGAACAGCCAAAGAAAGTGGACAGCTAGGTGGATGGTTGCTAACTATTCCCTTAATCCAAAGACTTCTCTGATGGCCCCACCCCATCCTCCCGTTCTTGGCCTCATCCTTTTGCTTCATAATGAAACGATGCCATTGACCCCATGTCTGTATCTGCCAGCTGTCTCCTTTTATCGGAGTCGTACGCTCCAAGAACATGCAGTTGCCTATTTCTTCAGTACCACAAGCACAGTGCCTAAAATACATTTATAGAACAGTGGACGAACAGAAGGGTGGTGGCTGTGAGGGTGGGTGGGCAGTGTGTGGGGAGGGATGGCGGGTAGGATCCTGTGGGCTTGTCTCAGTGGCAGCAGATCTCAGAGCCACCAGCACACCTGATCTCTGCTGGGTGCCCTCGTTCTGCTCCCTCTACTGCCACCTGCAGGCCCAAGGCTTATTTCTTATAGCTGTCAGCTCAGAGCAAGGCCATTCCACTCCCTGCCTGGATGAACCGTCTGGGGCTGAAGTTCTGAGGCCAGCGTTCTGCTGGAGCAGCCCTTGGTCCCTTAGAAATGCCCCTGCACAAAGGTGTGAGATTTCATCCTCAGCCTGCCCTGTAATGGATAGGTTTACATAACATGTTTTGTGACCAGGGACGGTCATGCTGCGCCTCACTGCTGCACCTCACACCTGCGCCGACCTCCGGGTGGGAGCGTGTGCATGTGTGTTTCACATGCGATTGGCCAGGCATGAACAGCAGCATTCTCTCTCCCTCCCTGAAGAGGCTCCCTTTATATAACCTATTGTCTCCCAGGCCTACCTATCATGGAAAATGATCAGAGTTTGGGCCAGGAAGGGGGCCACAGGGGTGGGGCAGCTGCCCACCCATGTAGAGAAGTCAAAGGTAAGAGTGAAGGCCCAGCAGCCACCCAGATGGTGCCAGAGGCACAGCCACCACAGGTGCTCACACGTACAAAGAGCCAACAGGGAGACTGGAAGGCTGTCCCTGTTGCAGTTGAGGGAGGGCTTCTACCTGGGTGTGGCCTCTGCAGAGCAGGGAGAGCGAGAGGCAGGAGCGCTGGACGCGGGAAGGATGGCTCTGACAAGCCGGGTTAATTCTCTGCGTCTGCGGAGCAGGAAAGGGCTCTGGTCTAGCGCCTAAGCACCATCTGCCCAGGCCAGGCCAGGGGCCCCAGCTGAAGCTCCTTTCCAAACTCCTCATGAGTCATTCCTGTCACCGTGTGCCATCATCTAGGACGTGCCATCCTTTCCCGCCCTATCTTGCTGGTCACATTTTAGAGCAGAGATTAAGTGAGGGACGACTGTGACTTGCCTTGTGGCTGCACAAACTCCTCTGAGGCCTGTGACAAGTTAGGAACCCTGCTGAGGTCACAGCCTAAAGGGAGCTCCCCACTGCTGTGGCCAGTGTGGAGGGGAGAGGCCAGGATGTGGGTCAGAGCCCAGGAGTGTGGGCCCCAGCTGGAGGAGGCTGGCACCTTCAGCTAGTACTGTGCCAAGTGCCACAGGCAGCCGTGTCTGTCCAGCCTCAGAGCTGAGATCCCAGTCTGCTGGCGGCACAGGAGGGAGCCTCGGCTTCCTGTCCATTGTCTACCTGGGGCACACCCAAAGTGTTCCTGAAGTGACCTGGGGAGGGAGGAAGGGAGAAAGGGAAGGAGGGAAGGGGGCCAGCCCAGAGCTTGGTCAGGGTGGGAGAGAGGAAGTGAGAAGGGAAGACTCCGTGTTTTTCTTTGTTTGTATTTTGTATTAAAGAAAACAAATCATATCCTTTAAGAAAATCATTAAACAAAGCACATCCTAAGGCCCTAGAGGCCCACTGTGGCTGCCTGGAGTCTGGAATTCATTCATCCCTTTTTGGCTAGATTGTTGGAAGCAAGAAAAATGAGATGGGAGAGAAAGGCTGTCATTGAAATCTAGCTTGGAATGTGTCTTTGCCTTCCTGGACTCTAAATATCTGGTCCATACCTCCAAGGTCCCTGTGCCTTCTTGACCTGTCTTCCCACTGCCCCTGTGGGAAGCTCTCCAGGCTGCCAATGTCCCCCCACCTCTCCCTGAGTTGGGGGCTGAGTCTCCTGAAGAGAGCAGTGAGGCTCCCTGGAGAGAGCCCCAATCCAGAGGGCCATTGTGCTGCCTCGCACAGAGGTCAGGGCTGCAGACCCCAGATCCACATCTTTCATTCACTGTATGATGTCCCGCGCTGCAGCAGACTGGGCCCTGGGACTCCTCCTTCCCCCTATGTGTACTCACACCAGCACATGATGGTGCAGACCGGTCAGGCTGTGTCATAGCCAGGCCCGGTACCCCTGCTCCGCTCCAGGCTGCTAGAATTGTAATACACTCTGCCATGTCACCACCATTTTCCCGTTGTGGGTGGAGATGGTGGGAAGGAGGTAAGAACAGAGTTGGCCATCAGCCCAGCTTCTGCAATAATTCTGCCAGGCCTGGCATTTGCTGGGCTCAGGCCTGCATTCTAAGTAGAAGGTCTCTCTCCAACTGATGTCAATGTCTAAGTAGTTGTCATGAGGACAGTATGCAAAAGACCATCCTTAGAATTTTCCCCAGCCCCTCCTTTGAAGTTTAAAAAGGAATTTAGCTATTTGCATGTTTTCCCTAAATACTTCCCAGGCAATACAAGGAAAAAGGATCTTGGGTAAAATCTGCCTGGGGAGCTGAGCCTAGGATTAAGAGGCGGTTTTCTTGTGCTCAAGGCAGACTCCATCTCCTGACCCCTCAGCAGCACAGAGCACAAGGTAATAGCATATCCATTTTGTTGGGGCATTGGAGGAGCTTGTCCCCATCCTGTAGCCAGTGACTAGTGTCCCTGGTCCCAAAGAGGGACACAAGCAGCCCCTGAATTGGGGCTCCACAGGAAGACCTCACTGGTCTGCCTGTGCTGGGCTCAGCCCCAGTCCAGGGAAGGTGGGAATGTCGGCACCCTGAATTTGCTGCCCCTTCCCTGGCACCCTGGAAGAGCTCGCTCTGGGCCGGAGCATCCTCCTTGTGTTCGACAGCTTAGGCATGAAGAATTTCAGGGTCCCTTGGTCTTTGAGTCTGAAATTCCAGCGTCTTTGCCTGGGGGAAAATTCATTAGCTGTCCTGTTTTCCATGTGGACTTGGAATTCGGGGTCTAGCGTCTCCCATCTTCCCATCCTGAATGCTGCTGTGGTCACTGTGGTCCCAGACGCTCTCTGCGCCCTAGAAGTTATTCACTCTTCCTCTCTCCCCACACCCCAGGGCTACCACCCGATGCCCCACGAGGTAGAGATTGCGCACACCAAGAAGCTGTTCCGGAGGAGGAGAAACGATCGAAGGTAGGAGAAACAGATCGTCTTGGGCAGTGGGTGTTCCTTCCCACATCGCTGTCTGTGGCTGTGTCTGTGCCGGCCTGTGTTGTGCTCTCTTGGTCACCAGCTGCTGCCTGTGAGAGGAGACTGGTGGCTCGGCGGGCTTGGTTACTGTTTGAGGATTCGCACGAGCAGCGGCAACTCCAAGGGGTGGGTCCTCTGGCAGTACAAGCGAGGGCCACCGTCCTCGCTGCCTCTTCCCGGCCTTTGCAGATCTCTGCCCACTGGCCTCTGGGCCGCCACAGCAGCTCTGAGGAGCAGGACCTGCTGCTGTGTGCTTTGAGACGTGGTCTCCAGGTGGCTCCCAGAGCTCGTGAGTCCTTCCGCCGCTGGGTACTGTTCCTGTGAGGAGCAGCTGTTCTGTGGCAGGCAGCACGCAGAGAGCGATGGCCTGTGCTGTTGCTCCCCATGCCCAGAGCAGTGGCCCAGGCTCTCTGCGGAGTTCACAGGATAGGAAAGTAAGTGGACATCGCCATGGAAGGAGCAAGCAGCTGAGATCGGGCACCTGAGGCAGGCGTGACGCTTTATTTGGGAAGGTGTTCACAGCATAGTTTAGGTGAAAAAAATCCGGTATTTGTTGTGTGTGACCGTTTGTGCAAAAGGACAAGCGAGAGTGTGTTTTTTCCTTAAACATGCATAAATTATATCGATGGAAATTCAAAAAAAGAGAGAAAGAACAAGAAGGCCGATGCCTAAGGAATGAAAATAAGGTATTCCCCTATCGGGAATTTATTCTTAAATAAAGGTGATGGCTGCAGTTTTACCTTAAGTGAACAGAGAATGTTCTTGGAGACACAAGAAACAGCCAGCTGACATTCCTGGCTCAGTAAACTACAAGTGCCTCCCTTGGTGCTGAGTAGCCGCCTCCCCCAGGGTTACGCTGACAGCGCCTCTGAGCCTCCATCTGCCCGCAGGCCTGGAGCAAGGGCTCATAGGTGGTGAGCGCAGCTCCGAGTGGGGGGTGACAGGGCACAGAAACAGCTGTCACCGGGCAGTGGACTCAGGCTGAGAACATTTGCAGAGGACGATAAATGTCCAGCTAGCTGGGAGGCCGCTGCCCTGGCTTAGTGTGTTGGAACCACTAGGCATCTGAAGGAAACTTGAGCCAGGAGAAGGGACCAGGCTGTCCCTTCCTTAGCCGGAGTACAGTTAACTGCATCGTGTGTGCTGCCTTTGTGCTGTGTTGTATCGCACTGACCAACCCCTGCATGGTGGGTTCCTGGCAGAGGGAAGAAAGCAGAAGAGGAATGGGGTTCACGAGGACCTGGGGCGATGTCAGGGAGGTGGAGGCCTTGTGTCATTCCACCTCAGCCCTAGACTGTGTTTCAGAGGTACAGAAAGGCCCGAGCTTCTGAATGAGATGGTTTCTCTGGCCTCAGGTAGTGGCATCCAGGTCAGCCCATATGTCCCTTTCTGGGCCAGATCGCCTTGCTCCACAGGGGCGCCCTGGACGGGGGCAGGGCTCCGGAAAGCAGCAGCATGACATAGGAATGTAGGAAGAGGAGCCCACAGGACATGTGAGGACGGGGAAGCCAAACTTCCCTGAGCAGTGCTTATGGTAGTGAATGCCCAGGGTAGGTCGGCGCACCTCGCAGAGGATGTGGACCGGGCCAGCATCCAAAGGGAGGCAATAAAGATGATTAAAGGGACAGAAAGTATGTCCTGTGAGGAGAGCTAGAGGGCTGGGGCCAGGGAAGAGGAAAGAACATTCTCACCATGAAATTCGCGAAAGATTTACGTGGAGAGAAAAGGGGCAGCTGCCTCTGTGTTCGCAGGGACCCAAACTAGAGAATGTCTGCTGAAATGAAAGATGGGTTTTCAGTTGGACCGATGACAGACTCGAGGGAAGGTTGACTGTCGGGCCAGACTGCAATTCAGGATAGCAGTTGTGCACCGAGCCAGAGCTTGTGCTGGCAGGGACACCCACCCTTACTCCTGTCCTGGAACACTGTACGATACATCATTCAGATGCTGGAACTGCTGTGGAGTCCCCAGGCAGTGGGGACTTTCATGATAAGAGCTGGCAGCCATGTAGCTTAAGGACCTCATTGTCTAAAAGCAGGACCCTCCAGAAGCCTGAGAAATGGTGGCTTTGATATTCAAAGAATGGCTACAGAATATTACCAGGTCAATCCTGGCCCTCCCAGCCAACAACCCTTACTGGTGGCTTTACTGAGTACTACACTTCCTATTGCTAATACTTCTACGCAGGCACACCAGGTACAAGGGGAGCTAAGGGCACTGATCAGAATCAGGTTTAGTGGCCAAGGCCATCTGCATCATGCCTCTAATCTTGGCCTCTGTCACAGGAAGGGAAATGGCCAGTTGGATCCCCTGGTGTCCCTCTGACTCTCCTTGGAATGCCTACAGGAGTGTGTGGCTTCTGTCTTCCTACAAAGTGAGTGGAGGTAGTGTCCAATAGCTGCGACTCTGGGTAGTAGAGCCATGTAGCTGAACCTGGACTGTGTGAACCCACAGCCGAAGGAAGCATTCACACAGTACAATCTAGAATCCTCCTCATCATAGAAGTCTACCCCATATCCTAGTCCCACCTAGCTCTCTGGTGTTCCTGTGTGCCCTGTTGCCTTTGTCTCCCCCCACCCTGTGTATATCAGAGGCTATTAGGGAACCAAATCATGCAGCAGTGAAGGAATTAGAGGCTGGATAGGAATCCCAACTTCTCTATACATCAGCTGTGGGATCTTGGCACACTGTTCCTGACCTTGAAAGCTCTATTTCTTCTTCTGTAAAATGAGTCCATGTTTTAGTTACTTTTCTCATTGCTGAGGCAAAATACCTGACACCCCCAAACTAAAGGGGGAAAGGTTTATCTGGCTTACACTTCATAGAGGTTTCTGTTCATAGTTGGCTGGTTCCAAGGCTAGCAATAAGGCCTGACCATGGCTCTTTTTGTCCCCTATATCTTTCCCATCGTTAGTGTGGGTAATACTCACACCCTTAACCTTAGCATCACACCGGAAATCAATCCCAGAGGCTCCAACCCTAAACCCAACCACCTCTGAAAAGCTGCACCTATGTGCCTTTGGAAGAACATCTATCTACATAGAAGCCATAACGGCCCACTAACTGGGAGATCAGATAGAGCTCATTCTTGTGAAGCACATGCAGTGGTCTTAGCACCACCCCACTCCGGTCAGAGAACCCAGGTGCCCAACCACATTTGCCTGTGAGTGTACAATGGACATGTCCACAGTGCAGCCAGGCCTCTGACCCACAGCCCCACGGCCCCACAATGCACTGGGTGTGCCTGTGAGCCCAGGAGCCTTTCTGCACTCTCTTCAGGGCCAAGCACTAGGTTCAATTGTTCCTTTTGCTGGATCAACTTGGAAAGCTCGGATTCCCACTACCAGAGTCTGGGCCCTTCTACTGCAGCTGTGTCCAGGCTCTGCTCCCCTTTCCATGGGGTGCTTCAGGGGTCTCTACAATTAAAATGGAGTTTCAGCTATCTTTCTCTCACTTTACAGAAAAAAAATTAAAGTCTGAGTCAGCTCAAAGTTTTCTCCTGAAGAATGTTCTTTCTCAAAGGGGCAGGAGATTTATTTAGCTCAGCGGTTCCAGTGCCTGCCTAGCAAGCACAAGGCCCTGAGCTTGATCCCTGGTAACAACATACAACAATACCAGTCATGGTGACTCACTCCCACCAGCAATCAGTATCACATACCACAGTGCCGGGCATGGTGGCTCACGCCTGTCATCCCAGCACTTGGGAGACAGAGGCAGGAAGATTGCTGAGTTCCAGGCTTGCCTGGGTTACATAGTGAACTCAGGGCCAGCCTGAACTACAAAACAAGACCCTGTCTCAAAAAAGAAAAAAAAAAGGTTCTTAAAATTTAGACAACTCTTAACCTCTTATTTATTGTTGGAAGCTAATAGAAGTTGGCAAGTTTCAGGCAAAATTATACATTTTATGATATAAATGTAATAAATGAGTATTTCTTACATTCCCCCAAAGAGCAGCATGGCTTAGGGTGCTCTGTCTGCCTCACTCAGCAGGAGATAGGAAGGCAGGAAGTTAGCCGGAGTTGGTCTATCTCCCCCCCAAAGCTCTCTGCCCACCCCCATGCAGGGCAGAAGAGCAGGTTCCTGGAGGGCTGACTCCCAACTCCTGGCTCCTGTTTATCGTTAGAGGCTCCTCCCCTCTGGGGTGGGAGATGTTTTCTCAACTCCTCTCCCCGCTGACATCACTAGCCACTTTTTTTTTTTCTTTTTGAGACAGGGTCTCGCTTTGTAGTTCAGGCTGGCTATGAGCTCACCATGTAGTACATGGCAAGCCTCGAACTCAGCAATCCTCCTGTCTCTGCCTCCCTAGTGCTGGGATTACAGGTGTAAGCCACCACGCCTGGCACTGTGGTATGTGGTATTGATGGCTGGTGGGCGTTAGTCTCCACACCCAGCATTGTATGTGGTTACCGGGGATCGAACTCAGGACCTTGCACTTGCGAGGCAGGTGCTGGAACCACTGAGCTAACCCTCCAGCCCTCACTAGCCACATTTTAACAGATGAACAAACTGAGGCAGTGAAAAAAAATGCCTCCTCCCTATTCCCTGGAGAATAGACTCTGGGATAGAGATTAGCTTTTTAAGCAGTTTTCTTTGGGGGAAGAAAGGCAGCCAAGAGAGAGGCTGAACTGAGTGCAGGCTTGGTGGCGAGCTCTGAAATTGGGCCCAGATGGAGTGACAGGCAGGCTTTACACCCCTGTTGGTCATGGCTGGGCTGAGCAGCCTCCTTCACCAGGGAGGTTTGCAGGGTGTTTAGCAGGAAAGGGACTTGGGCTGTGCCTTGCAGCCAGCACCACTGACTGCCCGACTGGGACTGATGGAGCTACGGTCAGGGCTGTGTCTGTGCCTAGAAATCACCAGGGTACAAGGGTGGCCCCTGCTATTAAGGACCTGAACTGGAATCTGCATGTGGCATGTGTACCCCACAATCTGCCAGAACATTGTGCACAGCCATGGAGCATTCACATGTTAATATAAGGCAGCTCCGAGAAAGGAGCTGTCCTGGGGTGCTTCTGGAATGCTTTCTGGAGGAGGTAGCAGTCGAAGCACCAGTGAGACCCTAGGAGGAGTTGGAAGGGTGAAGGATAAAAGGAACATGAACTCCACAGCTAGGCAGGAGCTGGAGCCAGAAATCCCTAGGAGTTGCCCACACAGCTCCCTAGAAACAGGCAGACAGATGGGTGGAGCTCACTACCCACAATGAAACAAGCAGCAGGGAGAAGCCGGAGCCTGATGGCTCCAGTGATCCCCTGCTCAGGCTGTTAGGAGTCTCAGCCTGGCATCTTAACAATTACAGTGGTGCAGCTAATGCAGGCATTAGCAGTCCGCCGCACAGTGCCTGCCCCTGTGGCCTGGGAGACAGGAGAGACATTCTCCAAATTAATTGGCTTCATTAAGTGAGGTCTCAGAACAGTTAATTTACTCCACGTGCAAAGCAGATGGAAAGGAAGTAGAAAAGAATACCTTGGCCACTTCAGCTAGTATCAGATCACTCTGCCAAGCCAGAAACGGAGGAGCAAGTAGTCCCCCTGCGGTGCAGACTAGGGACCACATGCTGGATGCTGTCAGGACGTCACAACCTCTGTCCTGCCATTGACCATGGCTTGGTATCCTCTAACTGTAGAACATTTAAGAATCTGCCCCTCCCCTTCTTTCTCTGCCAACATGTACTCAAACCTTAAGAAGCACCTATCAATTTGATTTTGTAAGCTCTTTGTGACACCATGTAAATCACTAATTAAAACAAATGGGACATCTGGAATTGGGGTGATGGGTAATGCAACTTTACAAATATATTAAAAATTATTAGATTCTACAGAGTAAAATTTTACAGCATCTGAATTATCTCAATTTTAAAAAAAAGTTTAATGAAAATTTTAACTCCCATGGAGTGATGGTGGGAGGCTAAAATACCCCTCAGTCTTGATGTTTGCAGGGTTCCCTAAATGTATCAAGCAAGTAATCTTTCCCTCAAAAAACCCACATTTAGTCTAGCTGTGATTTGGTCTGTGGACCTGTGCTAGTGATTGTTGAGCACCTTTTTTCTTTCAAGCCATCTGTTTGGGAGTCCTTTCAGGAGAGAAGATGTCTATGTGTCTATATAGTTTTTTGGTTTTTTTTTAATATACAAAATATCTGTAGCTGAAAAGGAAAGAGAAAGAAAGGGGGGAGAGAATGGATTAATGGATTATGAGAATTGGTGTATGAAATTACAGAGACCAAAATGTCCCATAGCCCACCAGGTACTGCAAGAGATCACCATGTAGAAACCAGTGGCTTAGGTCAGCCCTAGTGCAAGGGCTGAGGACCAGGAGTGCCTAAGTCTGCGGACAGGGCAACATCTAGGTTCCATTCAAGCAGAGAGAGGTGAATTTACCCTCCTCTGCCTTTTTATTCTATTCTGGCTCCCAATATATCTATCCACTTAAGTGCTGGTAGGTCTTCTTTAATGAGTCAATTCAAATGCTAGTCCTTTGTGGGACCATTCTTCACAGACACACCTAGAAATAATGTTTTACCAGCGATCTGGGCATCCTTAGCTCAGTCATTTTTATGCCTAAGATGCACCACTATCCCTGTTCTCCATGGTTGCTCAGATATGGTTGGGGCCATTTGTGACCTCATATGAAGAGGGTTTTTTTGTTTGTTTTTGGTTTTGTTTTTTTTTTTGAGACAGGGTCTCGCTTTGTAGTTCAGGCTGGCCCTGAGCTCACTATGTAGCCCAGGCAAGCCTCAAACGCAGCAATCCTCCTGTCTCTGCCTCCCAAGTGCTGGGATTACAGGCGTGAGCCACCACTCCCGGCACTGTGATATGTGGTATTGATGGCTGGTGGGCGTGAGTCACCATGCCCAGCATTGTATGTGGTTACCGGGATCAAACTCAGGACCTTTCCGCTTGCGAGGCAGGCGCCGGAACCACTGAGCTAAATATCCGGTCCCATATGAAGAGTTTTCTTTTCATATCATGACCAATATTGTCCCATCCTTCAGATGAGAAGATAAGAACTCAGAGGCCTGTCGCTGTCTTGTGACCTCCCCTTAGGTCTGAGCATCCTACAGAAGTATAGCTGGATCCACCTTTTCTGGGCCAACTCTTGTTCTGTCAGGAAAGGCAAACTTAGGGCTCAATAAGACTGCTTTGTTTTATTTAGCCCTTAATTTTACATCATCCACTTTACCAGTGGCTTTCTGCTTCTCTCCCTTTTCTTACTCTAAATTTTAAGAAATACAATTTAAGGTTGTCATTAATATTTTTAGGACCCCCTCCTTGATGCTGCTCCAGCCCAGGGTCTGATGATCATCAGTGACTGGAGGACCCTTGTTCCATTCTAGAATCCATCCTCTTTTTCACAGGCAGGATCGTGGATGAGGGTCTAAGCATGCCTGGAGCCTCCTGAGACCCGTCTTTAAGGCATAGCTGCTCTCTGAACTTGCCATCCTCCTTAGCACCTGTTGGTCCGTCACTCAAGAGTCCTCCATTTACACAGATGACTGACTCTCTGACCTTGCCCACCAGGAGCTAACCAGGAATTACTTAGCCAGAGTCCTACATCTATCCATTGACTCATTCCCACAAGTTAGACCTTTTAGAAGTGCAGCTGATCCTCAGCACTCATGGGTTCCATATCGCAGGTGCACCTACTTCCTAAAACTTGTCAGTGCCACCAAAGTCAATGTCTGCCATGTTTCTGTGGTCATCTACTGAGGCACACAGAGCAGTAAATAATTTGAGTGTGGCATACAAGTTCCCAGCTGGGGTCAAATAAGGTGACACCACGTCTTCTTGTCTCAGTTCATATTCTGCAGACAAGTGTTCTTCTCATGGTATATTTCGTACTATGATTTCCACATTTATGTGCTTTTGCCAGTGATTTTCCTGCTGAAAATGGCCCCCTGCATTGTGCTGAAATGCTGCCTGCTCTTCCTAAGCATAAGGAGGTTGTGATTGCCTTACTGAGAAACGTGAGTGTTAAATAAGCTCCATTCAGGCGGGAGTCATGATGCTGTTGGCTGTGAGTTCAACAATGTATATTAACAGATGTATGTCGGAGCTGAAACACATAGGTGAGGTGTTGGTCAGGTGGTGAAAATGTTGTGACCAGAGACAGGCAGAAGCCTAACCCTGTCATTCCCCTGGGAGTGATAGCTCAGCGTTCACTGCCTCGATGCTCAGGTGACTTTATAGAATGTAACTGCTGGGAATAATGGAATCAGCTGTGTTGTGGTGATGGGCTTTCAGATCCAAGTGACACGTCTTGTTCGTGTGTGTGGCAGTGCAGCTGGGGGACAAGCAGGAGCCAAGGGACATCCCCTCTGCTTGTCATCGCCCTGCTTGGTTTCTTTCTTCATTTATACCATCCTGGGATGACACCATCACTGAAAGCCTCGCAGGAAGCTCAGTGCCGAAGTGACTGTCATTGCCATTCTGTCATCAGGAGCCCGGGGACTGCGAGACAGATCCGTGCTCACATTGCCCACGGTTTCTCTTTCTATCCCAGCAAGGAAATTGCCCTCATTAAGTTCCTGCTAAAGATAGATAAGAAAATGGGACAGGCAAACCCCCACCTGGCAGGCAGCCCTGTCAGATTCTGAGCAAAATGAGTCAGATACGAATTATTTTTAGGATCCTCTCCTCCTCCCTCACGCCCACCCCCAAGCCGGCTCTCTTGGAAAGAAGAACAGTTCATTTCTTCAAGGCGTGGGTCCAGGTGCATGTTGGATTTGATTGAAGTGGAGCCTCAGACACACCTAGAGAAGACCCCAGGCCTTGCACAGATCACGATGGTCCACATAATCCTCTGTACAACACAGCAACCCTACCCAGCCCTCTCGGCAGAAGCTGCCAAGGTCCCCGTCAAGGCTGTCTGCCCTCTCCTATGAGAAACATAACTTCCCTGGTACCCTTCTCTGTTCCTCTTTCACACCCACTGACAGCCTCTCACAGACTGAGGAAGACCACAGAAGGACCATCCTGGCTCTGGCTCAGACCCACAGCCATGTGGGGCCGCAGAGAAACACAAGAGATGGTCTGCCACGCATTTTGCAGAGTCCCTTGGTCCAGCTCTTCCCACCAGGCAGTGGGCACCTCCCAGTTTTGTGTCCCCTTGGCTGGAGGCTGGCCTTTCCTCTTTTTTGATCACTCTTGTCCTCTTTGCCCCAGCTATTAGAATTCACTCAGGGCCTGTAAGCCTAAGTAGTGAAGCAGAGACTCCCAGGGCCAAGAAAGGGGACTGAGGAAGAATGGGCACATGGGCTTTGGGACAGGAGGGCTGCTGGCCAGAAAATGGATAAGGACTATAATCTTTTTTATTTGACAGAAGTTTCTATAAATGTTGGATCAGAGAGGGGTGATCAAAAACTATAGTGAAACTTAAATTTAAACTGTTTACATTTGTTTAAATGATTACAATAAAGGACATATTGCCATTAATCCTTCCAAAATTATTCTATTCTCCCTTTCTTCAGACACATTCATATCATCATTCTTGGCAATGTGACTTCTACTGTAATAAGACTTTTTAAATTTAGACATTCATCATATTTTTTAATTATTCCTCATACACCCTCAGAACACACAAAGTTTCTCTTCATCCTAAGGTTAGCTCAAGAGTCCCTATACTCTGAGCTGTGTGCAGTGACAAGGATGTTGGACCCTGGGTCATGGAATCTGGACATTCATTTTTATGTGTGATCAGAGCAATTCCCTTACCCTTAGGAGCACAGTTTTCTCACCTATAAAATGAAATTGTCATTCCAGCTCTCAAACATGTTAGAGAGCATAGGACAGAAAATCAAAGAGGACTCTTCCCAGGAATACTGTATCCTGTAGCCATGGGATGGAAAAGACAGAACTGAGGCCATCCCAGATGCTGTCTGTGGTCTCAGTGCAAATAACCAGGGTCTCTTGGGTGGTCAGCCTCTCAGCAAGTTCCAGAAATGGAAGGTGTATCTGCTTTTCCCATGTGCACCTTTCCTCCCCTGTACCTGGTCCACATCTGCACCCTGGTCCCCATGCTCCTAGCACCTGACTAGTGGAAACTGACACTACAAGAGGTATAGCAGGACGCCACACATTGCGTTGATCCTCAGTTCTTCCTGCCAGCCCCACAGACCAGCCCAGAAGTCACTTAGCCATTCTATAAGCACTTCCAGGAACTCACTGTGCAAGAGCATTGTTTTAAAACTTGTCTTAGTCACTTTCTCATTGCTGAGACAAAATACCTGACACCACAATTTAAGGAAGAAGAGGTTTATTTTGACTCCCATTGCAGTCCATCGTTGACTAGCTCCAAGGCAGGACAGCATGGGACAGGGACACAGTGGAGGAATACTTGTTCACTCATGACAGCCTGGGCGCAGAGGGAGAGAGCACAGGGTTGAGAGTGGCAGGGAGTGCATCCTTCCACGTCACATCCCCAGTGACTCACCACTTCTTCCAGCCAGGCCCACTTCTAACAGCAAGTCAGCAGGGCATGGTGGCACACGCCTGTAATCCCAGCACTCAGGAGGCAGAGATAGGAGGATTGCTGAGTTTGAGGCTTGCCTGGACTACATAGTGAGCTCAGAGCCAGCCTGAACTACAAAGTGAGACCCTGTCTAAAAAAAAAAAAAGATTAACAGCAAGTCAGCGGTAACAGCCCTAGAATCACTACCCTTCTAAAGACCTCATTACAATCACGTGAGGCTTTAGGGAACATCAAGCTATAAACCACAATAAGCCTTAAATAAATATTAGTTCATATAATCTTCCCATTTTTCTGAGGAAGGCCATAGTATTTTTATTTCCATTTTACAGATAAAGAAAGTAACTTCTCAAGCAAAGCAACTTAAGTGATCCTGTCTCCCGGGAAACTTCCATTCACTTTCTCCTCTGCATCCTCATCCTCCCCCTCAACCCCTCACTTCGATTGGCATAGACCCTCTGATGGACCACAGATCAGCTTTTTGTACAGGGGCGCTCGAGACAGGATGGCCCTCTGAGGGGAGGCGGGTGCGGTTTTTGTATGTGCTAGGGGAGGGCCACTGCAGAGTCCAAAGGAATGAATGAATGAATGAATGAATGGTAAGACTTTGGATCAGACCCCACCAGACAAGATGCCCACTCCCTGCCCTCTCTACCCCTGCTCTAGGTCAGCCCTACCCATGAACTCCTTCCCTCAGCTAGGTGGTTCATGCATAAACATATTTAGGAAGTCCCTGGTACAGTTTACAGGTTATGAGGCCCAGACTCTTTAAAAGGGCAGAGAAAGAGTCGTGTGAGTTTCAGAGGGGTGGGAGCTCTCAGGAGAGGACTTCCTCTAATGCCATCTCCCCCAGGAGGGTAAGACCAGGGCATAAGGTGCCTTCCACTTACGAAGGCTCCCTACCAGTGACCAGGGGACAGGTTTTAAAAATACCAAAGAACCTTCCTGGCCAAGTCAGCATTTACCCTGAGCTCCGAGAGTTATTTCTGGGTCTTCCCAGTAATGTAATTTTAGACATTTATTCCAGTGACTGTGTTTTGGGGAAGCTAAGGTGGCCTCTGATAGGGTTTGAATTATTTTGGGAGGCCCTGGTTTCCAGAAGTGATGCAGGGTCTCAATTAGGCAAGACACTAGCAAACAGAAATAAAATAACTCAGGAAGACAGGCTCTTGGGCCCAGAGGAGATGCCTGGATGTGGCACCCATGGGAGAAGTTAAAGGAAGGGGTCTCCTGGGTGCAGCACGGCCATCTCTGAATGGCAGCTGGTGCTCTCTCCTCCTCCTCCTCTCCGCACACTCGCAAGAAGCTGGGTGGGATGAGGCTGCCCATTTTTTTCTAGGTAGCCTGGACAGACAGGCAGAGCTCAGCACTGAGAGGAGACAGCTCTACACCAGTGGCAAGCTCTGTAGATCTACTTTGTACACAGACACTCAAGTTCACCAGTAGTTTGTGGTGAGTGTGAAGTTAGGCACCAGCACATTAACAGCACAGAGGTCTGTCTTAACAGTTCTTAGTTTTCAAACAGGGCCCCTACCCTGTGGACTTGACATAACCTACCCGGCCTCCCACCTCCCATCACATTCTCCTTGTTCACCTTCTCTTTATTCCTTTTTCCCAGATCATTCCTGTCCCCTACACCTAGGATCTGCCTGCCACCTACACCTAGGATCCCCTCATCTGCTCGCATCAGCTCCTCTGCTAAACCCCTTCCAACTGCCCCTACCCTTTACTTTTTGTGTCCTTTTCAGTCTTCCCCTAGTGCTTCCCCTGACCCAGGGTGAGAGCTTTCCCTACCACCCTCACCTGGAGAAGATGCCACAGCTGAGGATTCAGGGAGGACAAGCTCCTGAGTCACCTCTCTGTCCAGGTGGCTGAGGTGCCCAGAACAAAAGCTGCTACCCCAGCCAGCACTGTTTGCCTTGACCCCTCCCTTTGAAATCTACTGCCCTTGAGTTGACTTCAAACAGTGTTTCGGCTTCAAAAGGAGGATTTGGGGAACAGAAGATCCAATTTCAGACTTTTGCTTGTTGAGCTGACACTAAACTTGAAAAAGGACATGTGTATAGACTCAAAACAAAGGTGAGAAATGTTTTCAGAAAGAAAAACAGGAGATGAGGCCGTGTGCATTTGGCCTGGTGGCCCAAGTACAAGTAACCATGTCAAGCACCTGTTCCCGACGGAGGCAGCCTGTGGCTCACAAGGGAGCTCATGACTCCATACGGTCAACCTGAGCAAGAAGCCTGTGAGCTGCAGCTGTGGTGCAGACAGCCTTGGGGGGCCCACTAGGGACAGGCTTTACCTGATACTCAAAAAGGTTGGAGATGCTTAGGCAGGTAGGGAAAGTCACCTAATCCCTGAGGTCTGTCCCACTGTCCTTTCTGGGACAGCAAGGTAACTTCAGTGCCCTTTGCTGGCCAATTCTGGTGTATTTTGAGAGTGCTCCCTGACCCTATAATCAATCAAGAGCAGCCATTCCCACCTACTTATGATATAAGAGTGAACCCACCTCTCTCTACTCCCAGAAGCCTTTGGTGTCCCAGAGCTACTGTTCCTTAAACCTTACATTGTAAACTGGAGAGTTTAGGGTTGATCTGGCTTTAATGGGTAGCTCAGGACATGTCATTTTGCATTTTCACAAGCATTCAGTGACTGTCCGAATTTAGGAGAATAATTTTGTTTCCAGCTCACTGAGATACTCCTGTGAGTAGGTAGTGGGGGGGGGGTGTATGTTTTAAAGGCAGGAGTTTTATCTCCTGAAAACAAAAAAACAATCCCATGTGAGGTGAACACTCATTTGCCAATGCCTTTATTCCCTGGAAGTCACAGAACATGAGCCATTGCAAGGGCCTGTTCTAGCCAAATGTGTAGATGGCCCCTTGAGTGTGCTGAATTGTCTATAGTGAGCTGGAGTCTTGCAGCATTGGGAGGTGACATTGCAAGGTGGGTTGGAGATACACGATCTCAGGGCATTGCGTCATGTCTCAGCTATACAGCAGCACATCTACCTCGTATTTATACTTTGCAGTTCAAATGAGCTGACACTCGGAAAGCAGGGTAGAATTACAAGAGCCACACAAATAGGATTTAGTACCTGCATTTGGATTACACACATGGCTGTGTTTGTAGTTGTGTGTGTGTGTGAAAGAGAGAGAGAGAGAGAGAGAGACTGGGTGCCTGCTTTGGGGACTCTGCCAGTCATCATTGCCAACAATAATTTGCTGGAAATGGAGCTAGATGTTTGTATTGGTTAACTATTGCTATATAACAAATTACTCCAAAACATAGAGCTTAAAACAACAAACATAATCTCACTCAGTTTCCAAGAGTCAGGAATTCAGGAAGAGTGTGACTAGATGGTTCTGGCTCCGGATCTCCCTTGAGATTGTGGTCAAGCTGTGAGCTAAGCATGTAGTCATCTGGAGGCTCAGCTGGGGTTCGAGAAGTTTCCATCAGTTCAACCAAGATCTGCCTCTGAGCTCACTCATTGGGTTCTGGTAGTCTCACTTCCTCTCTAAGTGTTGGTTGCAAGGTGGATCTCTTTTTAGACATGTTTAGGATATGTCATGACACCAGCTAATTTCTCTAGGGTATGATCCAGTATAGAAATAAATGGGTAGACAGGTAAACAGACAGACACCAAGATGGAAGCTGCAGAATTTTTTTTAACAAGCAAATCTTAGAAATGATACACTATCATTTCTACTGGCCAATTTATTCTATTGGCCACATAGACTAACCTTAATATAATGTGAGAGGAAGCTATCCAAGGGTGTGAGCTGCAAGAAGTGAGGATGGTTGGGATCCATCATGAAGGCTGGTGATCACAGCCCCCTAGGGGCTCACACCCCTCCTCCACGCAGAATGTATTTGTGCCTCTCACTCTCTCACTTGTCCACAAGTTCTGCTCCATCTTGACCTGTAGGCCTGTGGTTTAGTTAGCTGCCCCCTCCATGCTCAGCGTACAACAGCGGGATGGGGCTAGAGCAACTGCCATATATATTCGTCCCAAAGGCAAGAAGGAGAAGTTGTAAAAACCATTAGGTCCAAGTAGTTGTGAAATCAAGCCAGGGAAATGCTGCAAGTTCCTTAAGTAGAATTCAGTCCTATTCTTGCCAAGAAGTTAGTCTACATGGCTCTTTCCCCACCCTCTACCTTCACTGTTTCTTCTGTAACTGCTGCCAAGTCACTGGCCCAGTGAATACTCTAGGTTCTTGCTCATGCCTCTAAGCCATCCTTTTCCTGTCTATGAGGAGTAGCATTTAGTTCCAGCTCTGTCGTTTTCTTAGCTGGCTTCCTGCTGCTAAAATTTTAGGGGTCAAGTGCTTCTTTTTCACTTTGTAGCCTCTCTCTTTCAGTCCAAGGTTTTAGTGCTCCCACTGATCCAGTTCTTTGAAAAACTGTGTCTTCTGTGAATCCTGATGAGTCCTATGGCACTAAATAAAATCCCACCCTCAGTTTCTTCAAGACTATCCCTTCCCTGCTTTGGGCTTCCGGAGAGGAAAAGTGACCTTCAGCTTCTTAGATACTCTACTGCTGGACTGAGAATATTGGAGCCTCACACCTTTAAATCTTTACAGACTTCTTTTTTGTTTTGTTTTGTTTTTGATTGTTTGTTTTTTGTTTTTTGAGACAGGGTCTCGCTTTGTAGTTCAGGCTGGCCCTGAGCTCACTATGTAACCCAGGCAAGCCTCGAACTCAGCAATCCTCCTGCCTCTGCCTCCTGAGTGCTGGGATTATAGGCGTTTACAGACTTTTATTTCTCTGGCTGAATAGTGCTATATGGTACCACCTTTGCTCTTTCCAAGACCTTGTTAATGGGTTTTGAAGTCATACTGCCTGCCCCATCTTTAGGCCATGCTTTCATGAGAGTGCCTAGAGTTGATCTTTACCCAGAAGTCATTTCCTAAGTTTAGCATCATCTGCCATCTGGAAAGTCTGGGAATATTCAAATCTAGCAACTTCTGGGGTTTTTGTTTTTTGTTTTTTGGAGGGGTTTTTTGTCACAGTTCTTCTTTTAACTGGTCACTCTCCTCTCACATTTTACTACACCCAGCAAGAGGAAACCAGGCAGCACTTTTGGCATTCACTAGAAATCTCCTGATGAGACCACACAAGCCATTAGGTATATTTTCTCCTGTTTGCCTCACTGCAGGATGCAGAGCTACTGAGTGTCCTGCTGCTTCAGAGCAAGAAGCCCGTCCTCCCGTTCCCAGGAGCTGATTCTCACTTCCTTGAAAGCCCTTACTGTCAGTGTCTTCAGAATCTATGTTCCTCCTAATAGTCTCCTCATGGTCTTTGAGGTTTTTACCAGTGCACACCCTGAAATGTCTCAGGTTCCTGCTCACTTACCAGGCCCAAAGATATGCCCACATAGTAGGTTTTTTGCTGTCGCAGCATCTCACTTTCAGGTGCCAAAAGCTGTATTGGTTATCTCATGCTATGTAACAAATTAGCCCAAATCCAGCAATTTAGATAGCAAGGATTTATTATCTCACCTAGTTTCTGAAGGCCAAGAATCCAGAAGCGATTCAGCTGCACCACTCTGGATCAGGGTCTGTCTTAAGATGCATGCAAGCCATTGGCCAGAAGCCTCCCCATCTGAAGGCTCAGTTCCGATGTGGCCGGAAGACCATTTCCAAGCTCCCTGATGTCACTGTCAACCAGGCTCACTGCTCATGGCTGCTGGCTGAAGGCTTCCTGTCCGTACAGCTGGACTTCTCTGTGAGGTGCTTAGACAGAGTGAGGAGAGAGAGAAAAAGGGGAGGAGACAGAGATAGAAGCAGAAGAAAAGAAACAGGAAGGAGAGAGAAACAGCCTGGTTTCTTGTAACCTGTCTTCTAATGCAGCATGACATCCCTTCTGCCATATTGTATTAGTCACACAGCCTATGCTGTCCAGTAAGAAGGAACTGAACAAGGGTGTAGATGCTAAGGGTATAGACCATTGAGGCCGCCTTTGTCTGTTTAGAGTTCCTTCCTGTGTAATTATGTTCTCTTTCTTGTGCTCTTGTGCGTTATGATGTAAGAAAACCCAACCGTCACTTTGAATGGATTGAAGTGTTTTGTGTTTGCCTTCTTTTCTGGTTCAACTTCGGATCTGTCCAAGAATCCATTCCTTGTCTGTTCTGTCCTCTCTACTCCCATCCTTCTTGGCTCTTCTCAGTAGTCGAGCATGAATGTTTCTTCCCTGGAGAAGGTTGGGATGCTGCTGCCTGAGCTTCAGAGAATACTTTTACCCCAGGGGTCAAGCATTTCCAGGAAAAGGGAACTTTCAGAACTACACACACTCACATACATGCATGCACACACTCATAGGCACACAAGTTTTCCCTTAAACTGTATAATTTGAATGATTATAAAAGATGGGAGTTTAACTGGAGTCATATTGAAACACTGGAATCTGTCAGACACTGATAGGTAAGGCTTGCTTGGGTAGGTGGGAAAATATGTGGTATTAATAACACAAATAAAAATATCTTTCCTGGGTCAGAGATTTAGCTCAGTGGTTTCACTGCCTGCCTAGCAAGCACAAGGTCCCTGGTTCGATCCTGGTAACCACATACAATGATATGATATTGGGCGTGGTGACTCACGCCCACCAGCAATCAGTACCACACCCCACAGTGCTGGGCCTGGTGGCTCACGCCTGTAATCCCAGCACTTGGGAGGCAGAGGCAAGAAGATTGTGGAGTTTGAGGCTTGCCTAGCCTACATAGTAAGCTCAGGGCCAGCCTGAACTACAAAGCAAGACCCTATCTCAAAAAAAAATCTTTCCCACCTTCTCTCAGCATCCCCAAAGCAGTTCTGGGGAGCAGGTAGGAAGCGTGCTGGTGTCTTCATTATAAGAGTGAGGTAGGGGCCGGAGGGTTAGCTCAGTGGTTCCAGCGCCTGCCTTGCAAGCTCAAGGACCTGAGTTCGATCCCCGGTAACCACATATAATGCTGGGTGTGGAGACTCACGCCCACCAGCCATCAATACCACATACCACAATGCCGGACGTGGTGGCTCATGCCTGTAATCCCAGCACTCGGGAGGCAGAGACAGGAGGATTGCT
>PVIC010018107.1:0-32000 GCA_004025085.1 Thryonomys swinderianus
AAATTATCCTAATGATGTTCAGCTGTTTTTAAGTAAAGCAATTCAAAGAATGTAGTACCTTTGGAAAGTGAATATGTAATTCAAGTATCTAAAAAAATTCTACCTATAATAGACATGTGAAAGGAAGAGATCATTCAAGATGGGATAGAATAGTGACTTCCAGCTAAATCTCTGTCTCTGATTCCTCACCAGCCCTGTTTCTCCTGCCCTTTCCCATCTCTGCAAAATAGCAAAGAGCCATTGCTATAACTGAGTTTTGAAATTTGACATTACTCCTTGCTTTTCTTGCAGAGAACACCAGAAAACTAATTTTTACCCTTCCTCTGCTTTCTAAAATGTCACTGTTAGTTTCTCAAGTGAATATAATTTACTCTTGCATAAAATTAATGTGCTTTCACTTACTTTTATTGCTTAGAAGCAGTTTTTCCTCCATAGAGTTAAAGTACCAGGCTGATAAAAGCCTGCTTGCATGTATGATTTTATTAAATTAACACACATTCAATGGAAACATTCAGATAGGATTATTTTGTTATTCATAATATCTAATTTATTTCCTTTGAGAGAACATTTATTCTCTCAAAAAATAACTTCAATAAAATATAATAGCATAAGATTGAATACATGGATAGACTCTTTTCATTATGAGGAAATAAAAATGCTTATTAAAAGGATGTGGACTTCCCACAAGAACTTCTTAAACATCAGTTCTAAAAAGATAACGCAAGTGCATTTTATAGTAGTATTAAAATTTGTGGTAGTGTAAACTAAAATAACACTTTGATATGAAAATGGTTACTTTTGATTGCTTATAGTCTCAAATCCATTGCCATTATACAGTTTTGGCTGCTACCTATGACCTACTTTACTTTTATTTTTATGTTTATTTTTAATCCCATAAAAACCCAGTTTTTAATAACATGAGAGACTTTATGTCAATCATAGTAGAATAATTCCAAGTTGTCCTAAACATTAACTTGTGACAGTGACTCTAAAATAGGAACAAATTAGCCTGTTCAACAGCAGCAAGGAGGCAGAATGGTTGGTGCGAAATGGGGGAGAAATGACAACTGATGACAGCAGAAGATCACAAGCCACGGGCCGTGCAGGCCCCGGAGCGTTACTATACATGTGTGGAAAAGCCCCGGAGTGTGGATGGGAAGGGACATGACCTTAATTACATTGTCAAAGGCCCACTCTGCTGTTCTTCGGTGAGGAGATTCCAGTGGAATCAGAGTAATGACAATGCTGACTTGAAGACTGTTTTGCACCAAATAGAATGGCCTGGTCACATTCAGGAGCTTTAGATGTCTAGAGACAGACTGTTTATACAGTTTTATCTGCAACTAATATTGTATCCTACCTACTTACTTTCACTTTGTTTTTCTTTCCCTTAAATGTATGTATGCGTGTGTATTTCTTTCTATTACTTGAAAGTAGTTCTACTACAGCACAAGCTTTTACCCCTATTTTTTTTTTATTTATACAGGGTTCCTCTCTGTAATTTGGCCCATGCTGGCCTTTAACTCATAATAATCCTCCTGCCTTACTCCACCCAGTGCTGGGATTACAGACATGTGCCACCACACCCAGCTATTTCTAATGCTAATTTTTCAGTGTGTATTTCCATATTTCATAAGATTGGGATCATCTTATATTATTACAGTACAATTATCAGCATCAATAATTTTTTTTTTTTTGAGACAGGGTCTCACTTTGTAGGTCAGGCTGGCCCTGAGCTCAGTATGTAGCCCAGGCAAGCTTTGAACTCAGCAATCCTCCTGTCTCTGCCTCCGGAGTGCTGGGATTACAGGCATGAGCCACCAAACCTGGCATTTGTGGTATGTGGTACTGATTGCTGGTGGGCATGAGCCACCACACCTGGTACTGTTGTATGTGGTTACCGGGGATTGAACCAGGGACCTTGGGCTTGTTAGGCAGGGGCTAGAACCACTGAGCTAAATCTCTGATACTATATCAGTAAATTTAGTATTGATAAAGTACTTTTATCTAATTTTCACTTCTATTTCAATCTTTTCTGTTAACCCAGTAATGTCCTCTGTAACACAAGATTCAATATTCCATGTAGTTGCCAAGATTTTTAACGACCTTTAATACAGAACATTTCAACAAACGTTTTATCTTCTGTGGATATATTTTAAGGCAGATCCATCTGATAGCACTATACATTTATACAAATGTCTCAGGTGTGGATTTTAAGGAAATTAAGGATGAGAAGATTTTGGCTTGTAAAACTGGATAGATCTCACCTACATGTGATATTGATTGAGTCAAGAAAACTCAGTTGACCCAATCCAGTCGGTTTTTTGCAGAATTTTTAAAACTAGAATTTAGGAAGTTGGAATCATAGACCACAGTCTCTGAGGATTAAGAGATCTTAGAGCTCATATCCCAAACTATGTAGGGTCATTTGTTTAAGAAATGCTCTCAGAGAAGTGAGGGGAATAAAACAGGGAGGAAAAGAAAGTTAAGCAAATGCTGTTAGCTGAGAAAGCAGCAGTCTGGCCCAGAAGGGAGCAGCAAACCAGGAACTGAATCACCGAACGGATCCTACTTTGGGGAAAGTGGCCATATTTTTGTATATAAGTGGCTCCTGGCTATTTTGGGGAGAATGGGGGAAGAGGTAGCTTGTTCAGTGTGGCTCACTTAAGTGGGACAATTCTTCAAAAAGAAATAGCACCTAAGAGCTCTATCAGTCAAAACTCTTAGCAGCCGGGTGGAAATTTTTGCTCAGGAAAGTTCTGAGCAGTACCGACACATGCACTAAACATTTTCTCTCGAGTGTTTCACTAGAAGAATGTGTAAAAATCAGTCTGATATGTAGGCATAAACCGAGAAGAGAAGTTGGTTATAACCAAACAGATACAAAATTAATAGTAAAATCTTACACATCGACTGCTGACTAGAATTCCTCTTACTTGAAGAAAGGTAAAACAAACACAGAGTTTATGAAGGAAATTTCAAAACAGGAGGAAAAAACATGAAAGTATTAGAGAATGAAAATTGGTATAGAAAAACTAAGTACCTGGAGATGTACCTCAGCAGGAAAGCAGTTACCTAGAGAATCTGGGGCCACAGATTCCATTCCCAAGCAAGACACACACATGCACACACACACACAGAAAGAGAGAGACAGAGACAGCAAAAAAGACAGAGAGCCAGAGAGAGAAGGAGGGAGGGACATCTGAGAATATTAATGGTTTTGTTAAAAATGAGGTTTAAACTGGGCGTGGTGGCTCACGCCTGTAATCCCAACACTGGGGAGGCAGAGACAGGAGGATTGCTGAGTTTGAGGCTTGCGTGGGCTACATAGGGAGCTCAGAGCCAGCCTGAACTACAAAGCGAGACCCATCTCAAAAAAAAATGAGGTTTAAAATGTATAATAGGTATTGTGACATAGGAAGAAATTGTTCAAAGGGTAAGGGGAATTAAGAAGGGGGTACAGGAAAAAGCAAACAAAGGAAAGAAAATAATTGATGGTAAAAAGACAAAAATGGAACAAAGCTTATGGTTGTGCATATGAGGGACAGAATGGTTGAAGGGGAGAAGGGGAATGGGAAAAAATAAGAATTAAGATAAATTATGACAAGTATAAATTCTCAATAATGAATGTGATCATAATATAAACCTAAAATGCACCAATAAACTAAACTAAAAATAGTTTTGTTAAGATATAATCTCTGTATCATGATTCATTGATTGAAATGAATAAAAATATTACATTTAGATTTGTAAAAAAGCACAATTTCATTTTAGAACATTATGATCAATAATAAAAAAAGTTACATATCCACGTAAAATTGCTTTTCACTCCCAGTCCTAGGAATGGTACAATTACATATTCTATTTTTTATTAGTATGTGTGTTTGTGGTACATAATGACTACATTCATCATAGGGTACATGTATGATGATATGTACCCTATGTTATGATGAGATGGTACAAGTATTATAATTCATTTTAATAGTTTTTACATCCTCTTCTTTCCATTCTCATCCTTTACTTTTTGCTCTTTTCTCATTTATGAAAGATTTATCTCTCTATAATCTTTCTTTTTAATTGAATTCTTTATTGCTACATTTTATATACAGCTCACAATCATGCACAACATTGGGGAATTTGTACCAGTATATGACATAAGTTAATTCTCAGTTTTACCCACATCTCTCTATAATCTTTATTTTGCTCTTTATCAATATTTTGGGTTTTTCATTCAAAACAAATTATGTATCTGATTTACTTAACTTTAAGTGATATAAATTAAGCCTGTGGGTCTGATTTATTTCACTTAACATTATGTCTCAAGGAGCATTTTCACACAAATGACTCAAGTTACTCTACTTTGTAAAAGAGTATTCCACAACTGAGTATGAATATACCCTGTCCATCACCTGTTGATAGATATATAAGGCACTTCCAAGATTTGACTACTATGAATTCTGCTATAAATATGGATATGCATACATCACTGTAATACATTGTCTTAAATTCTTTTACTAAAATACCAGAAGAGGAATAGCTGAGTTGAATATAATTTCTGTTTTTAGGTTTGGAGGAATCTCCATGCTGATTTTTCATACAGCCTGTACTTGTTTTCATTGCCACCAATAATGTATGTAGTTCCTATTTCCCCACAGCCTTATCAGTCTGTCTTAGTATTTGATTTCTTAATATTTGACAATTTTTCTCGGTATTTTTAAAATTGCACCTCTCAAATAACCAATGACTTTGGACACTTTTTATGTATTTATTAACCTTCTATACTTTTTCTGAGAAGTGTCTCTTAACTTCAGTTGCCCGTTATTTGGTTGGATATTTTATTTGGCAAGGTCGAATTTTTTTGAGTTGTTCACATGTTCTAGACATTAGTTATCCATCCACGGTCCGGATGGTAAAAATGTTGCCATTTTGTGGGTTATCTGATCACTCTGTTGGTTCTTCCTTCCGTTATGCAAACCTCTTAAATTTAAATGATCTCATTGGTTGATTGCTAATATTGTTTCTTATAGAAGGCTCTGTTTAGAATTCCCTTCCTATGCCTATGATTTCAAGAGTTTTACCTTTTACTCTTCCAACAAATAAAACGTTATTATTTAGATTGTCATTGATATTAATTTGAAATTAGTATATGGTGAGAGATATAGGTCTAGATTTAATTGCCTGCATGTGTATATCACCCACATGCAGAGCTATCCTAAACAAATCAGTGGGCTAATCCAGTACCATTCACTCATGATCCAGTAACACATATCCATGATCCAAACGTTCTCCAAAGCCCCTCTATGAATGCATGAGGCTCTTGTGAGACATCTAAATATAAATCATACCTACATATAATTCATTTATATTATCCTCCGAACAATGAAAATGCACTTTGACCATCCCTAAGAGTTGCAAAGGCCTAATAGTTTCAGCACTAGAGAAAACGTTAAGTCCAAATTTTCCTTTGAGATTTAAAGCAAACCCATAGCTGTGAGCCTCTATAAAAATGAAGAGAAAAATAGCCAGGGATTTAGCTCAAGTGGTACCCTGCCTTCTTTGGAAGCACAAGGGCCTGAGTTCAATCCCCGGTGCTGCGCAGAAAAAAACAACAACAACAACAAGAAAAAAACCACAACAAACCCCCAATATACAAACATTCAAGCTATGATCTTTCACAAGTATACCATATATGACTTGGTTTGTCAGCTTACAAACAAATCAGACTTCATGAACAGTTCTTCCAAAACAGAACTTATTTGTAAGTCAGGGACTCACAGCACTTCTAAGATATAATGGCACAAGATAAACATTCCCACTCCAAAAGAAAAATAGAGAGATGGAAAGGAATCAGACCAAAGCAAGACCAAAAATCAGGAAGACAAATATTAAACTGTAGTGCCATGTCCAGAAGAAGGGCAATCTATGGCAAGATGTAAACTCCAAAGAGCCGATCCTTGCCATTTCCAGTGGATGTCGCCCTTGTGGCTTCTCTCCTGGGCTGACCTTGCTCACTTCTTGTGGCTTTAGAGGCTAACAGAGGGTGGTGTAATAAGTACCCAGTAAATAGAAGCTATTATTCAAATGATGACACGCATGCTGAAAAAGACACACATAGTGGGCTAAACAATGGCCCTCAGAAAGAAATATCCTATCAGCCAGACCCATAAATATGGTTTTATAGAATAAAAGATATGATTAAGATTAGAATCCTAAAAGGAGGAGTTCATGTTGCATTTTCTGAGTGGATCCTTGGTACAACCAGATGTTCCCTTATGAATGAGAGAATTTGGAGACAAAGAAGACAATGTGACCAGAAAGGCAGAAACTTCAGTGATAGAAGAGACAAAGGAATATATTTTCCTTTAAAGACTTTGGAGGGAGCATTTCTCTGCTCTTGATTTCAGACTTCTGATCTCTAAGAATCTGCAAGAATAAATTTCTATTGCTTCAACTCACCCAGTGTGTGGTAATTTAGTGCAGTAGCCTCAGGAATCAAATATAAAATACTTAGTCTTCATGAGGACAGAATTGTTTTCTGAGCTGAAATAACTTTTAAAAGGAAGGGCACAGCCAGTTACTGCTATGTAAAAACGTCAGTTTAAAAAATATGAGACACACGACAGATGTGGTGGCTCGTACCTATCATTCCAGCACTCAGGAGGCAGAGGCAGGAGGATTGCTGAGTTTGAGGCTTGCCTGGGCTACATAGTGAGCTCAGAGGCAGCCTGAACTACAAAGTGAGACCCTGTCTCAAATAAATAAATAAGTAAGTAAGTAAGTAAGTAAGTAAGTAAGTAAGTAAGTAAGTAAGTAAGTAAGTAAGTAAGTAAGACAAAAAAAAAACACTGTGATTTTTTTCTGAGAATTTTATAATGTTAATAAACAAAAGTTTTGGCCATGGAGATAAGTAAGAAATCAGACATATACAGGACCAATTATGTTCTGAAGAGCTTAGCTAGGTGTCCAGAACTGCCTATGTCTTTGACACCAGCATCACTGTAGAGCATGAATGATCAGCCTTTTGTCTTGCCCTGGCCACTGTTGGTGAAGAATTGTTTAGAGTCTCATATGGACTATGGAATACAGTTAATGTATATAAGTAACAAATTTCTTTGTAAATACTTTTATTATGACTTTTGAAAAAGGCAAACAAAGCCAACATAAAACTAGGGAGATATCTGACCTTATTTTTGTGAAACTAATGCATCAATGTCTGAAGTGGTTGCAATTCTTAGTGTGTTCTCAAGGTCAAAAATGTTTATTCTAATTTTTCTCGTATGCTTCATCTTTTAATGCAGTTGTTCTCAAAGGTACTGACTCTGATGGATACAGGAAGCAGAATTCTGTTGTCACCTCACAGAACCTGCTCAAGCATTGTGCAGTGGGGTCATAAACAATATTACTGAAAGTCACATAATAATGTTAAAACTGTGTGATCTTGTGGGGTTGCATTACTAGCTTGTAGATGACAGCCACAATTAACCCTTGGACTGTGGGTTGGATGGGCCTCTCTTAAAGCTACACTCCAATCTCCTATCTTAATATCTATATTTTCACAAGATTCTACGTAATTTCACCTATCCTGAAGCTTGAAAAACATGCCTATAGAATGAGGCTATTGTGAAAGATTTTAAGCAGAGAATTGATAGTGTTTGCATTTAAGATCAACCAATCTGAAGGTATTTTGAAAAACAGACATAGCTGGCCTAAAACCCAAGTTAGAGACCAGTAACTGCTATGTATTAGTAAGAGTTCATAAAGATTTAAACAAATATGTATAATAGAGAACATGACAGAAATTTAAGTTCACACCTAGGTTTCATAATGTGTTAAAATTATTTGGATCTATCTTAAAATTTAGAAAAGAAAGAAATGAGCTGAGAATATACCTCAGTAAAAATGTCTAAAATTTAATATCCAGTTTTACTGTACCACAGAACGAGAGAGGGGGGACAGGGAGAAGAAGAGTGAAGAGAGAGAGGGACATGGAAAGAAAGAGAGGGGAGGGGGAGAGAGGGAACAGAAGGAGAGAAGAGGTCCAGAGGGGAGAGAGGGAGGAGGCACAGCGAGGAAGAGGAAAGGAGCCCAAGAAACTTCCGTGATTCTCTGAGCATCCACTCAGAACAAGAATAAGAAGATTCTTTGGAGAGCTGTAACCATGTTGTGAAGGCCCACTCTTTCAGCACAGATGAGTACTACTTTGTAAATTCAAGTCAGATAAGAAGTACTGCCAGTGGATCACAGGATATGTTGGAAAGTTGTTTCATACAGTTGGAACACACAGAGAACTAGTGTAGTCTTGACAATGAAAAAGCTTAACTAGACTAGAGATTGGGGTTTGATTTCAAACCCCGATTGGGGTTTGACATTTGGAGTCTAGGAAGGTGATTGGCTACATGATGCTAGAGGCAGAAAGGTAGCGTTCTTTGTGCTTTCTTCCTAAAGCTTATTAAACCTTATCAAAAAATGTAAGCCAAGGGCCAGAGATTTAGCTCAGCGGTTCCAGTGTCTGTCTAGCAAGTGCAAGGTCCTCGGTTAGATCCCTGGTAGCCACATACAACAAGACCACAACCAGCAATCAGTACCACATACCACAATGCCGGGCATGGTGGCTCACGCCTGTCATCCCAGCACTCGGGAGGCAGAGGCAGGAGGATTGCTGAATGTGAGGCTTGTGTGGGCTACATAGTGAGCTCAGGGCCAGCCTGAACTACAAAGCAAGACTCTGTCTTTAAAAAAAGAAAAATTGTAGGCCAAGGAAGAGTACTTGAGTGGATCATCTTGGTTTCTAGTTAGTCAAGATTCTCCATATCCCTAGAGAAACAGAGCCTGTCTAGATACAAATAGATAGTTGAAAGGATTAACTGTGGGAATTGACTCACATTATTACGGAGAATAGGAAGTCCTACAATAGGCCTTTTACCAGCTACAGAGCTAGGAAAGCTCATGTTTATAACTCAGTCTGAGTCCAAATGGCTGCGAACCAGGAAAGTGCAAAAGCAAAAAATCAGTGTAACTCCCAATCAAAGGCTAAAAACTGGAAGATGAGAGTGGAGATCTAGGGTAAATGCCGGAATTTACAGACCTGAAAACCAATGTCCAATGGCAGGATGAAGATGGATGCACCAACTCAGCAGGAGAAAGCAAATGTAGTCTCCCTATGCCTTGCTTTATGCGGACCACACACAGACTGAGAATGCCCACCCACACCAGTGAAGAGGGACCATATTTACTCAGTTTATTGAGTCACGTGTTAATCTCTTTTTGAAACACCCTCAGCAACACCAGAAACAACGTTTTATCATTTACCTGGGTGCACCTTAACCAACTCAGTGAGCACATAATATTAACCATCACAGGTTCTGAAAAAATAAAGCTATCTAGAGAAGTAAGGTGTTTCTTTATGAAAGAAAGTAGGTGCAGTCGGCTGCACAGGAACTGAGGAAGGAAAGATGCATCAGCCAGGTAACTGCAGAAACTGGGAGGATCTAGATGGGAAGCTTTAAAAATCCTCAGAAGTGTCTCCCAAGAGAAAGTGTCCCTATGAATCATTTCCCAGGACCCGTGGGGGGCGGTGGGCGACCGTTGACCCAAAGAGGGAAACCGCTGGGCTCTGCAGCAAAATAAGAACTTCTCTATACTGCGCGGACCACTCTCCATCCTCCGCTTACTTGGAGATGGGTGTGGCCTGGAAAAAACAACACAGAGTGTGAAATGGAGAGAAACTTTGAGGATGGTATGTGGAGGAAACAGAAAAGTGATCGCTCTACTTCCTCAGTTCCAACTCTCGGCATCAGCTGTGCTTCAACTGGAGAGAGAGAGAAAAGAAACACTAGTGCTAACTTGGGATTTTCACTGATACACAGTACTGAATACTCTAATTACAACAGTGATTGTGACCTATGAAGTGTCATCTTACTTTAAAGTATGGTAAACAGCTATAAGAAAGCTTGAATTTCTAGCAGGATTTTCATGGAGAAACAGGAAGTTTCTATAGATCAACCCCATATTTATCTGATCAAATAAAAATTTTAAAAACCATTTAAAATGGTGCTTAATTTTGGATATACTGAAACTTTATTTGCTTAATATATAGATTTACTTTTTATGAAATATGGCTTTCTAGCACTATGCTGGCACACACCTCTATTCCTAGCACTTAGGAAGCTGAGGCCAAGTATTGTGAGTTGAAGGCCAGCCTAGACTACATAGCAATAGTCAGTCACAACAAAAGGAAAAAAAAAACCATATGTATATATTATTATTTTAAAATTTATCATCTTATCTTATAAACCCTACAATGTTGTGTTGATTCTGTTAGACTAGAAGATGCTGAACAGAAAGACAGAATTCTGGTACTACTCTCATTTGTGGGCATTAGCAAAACACATTCATGTCCAGGTTGCACCAGTCTCGACCTATAAGGTTTCTACTGCTAAGATAGAGTTGTCTATTTCCATAATGTAAAAACCATAAGTAGATTTGTTCTTATTTCTGCTCCCATAAAGGGAAATACTATAATTAGTACTACACACAGGATAAAAATGTTGCCTAATCTTGTTTGCTTAATATGTATTTACAATTCTTTCCTGTGTTTTTCTGAAAGCTTAAAAGGAGAAATTCTCCCAGAGAGCATATATATCACCATTTATTTTCAGACATTCTCTACAGTGGTTGTTAAACATTATCAGGCTTGTTTAGAATTTATAAATCTGAAGTTTAATGCTTGGGCAAGGACAATTTTTTCCCTCTACTCATTAACTGCCCCCAGATTTTAATTTTTAAATGAAATATTGATAAAATTAATTTTATATTTTTAAAAGGAATTTATTTTCATGTAATCTTTAGCATACATTTTAAGTGCTGATATAATAAAATTATCTAGCCCTAGCTTTGTAGCTTTATTTTGTATAATAATAAAATTAACACCAAGTGAGAGAAAGTAACCAAAGTGACCCCCTTCTCTTGGCCTTCAAAATCCTAGAGGACAAAAAAGTGAGCGAGAAAATAAGGTAGACCTTGAGTAGGGTGTCACCAATCCTGGGGTCATCCTTCTTTATGTTAGTCTACGTCTGGCCCAAAGTTGGGGCTTTGGAGCAGGGGATTTAGCTCAGTAGGTCCAGCGTCTGCCTCATAAATGCAATCCCAAGTTCAATCCGCATACAAAAAAAAAAGGACAAAAGTTGGGCTCTTGTATCCATCATGGGAAAGAAAGTATTTTTTCATAAATGGAGAAGCCATGTCTACCACAAGTGCCGAAGATGTTTTGACAGCCAGAAAGTTTTGTTAGAGGATGGGCACAGGGGCCCTAAGATGCAGGAAGATAGCAAACTTCTCAAAGACTCAAATCTCTTAAAGTCTAGATAATAATTCATAAACTCTCATATAGTTCCAGGAAGAAGTACTTGGCACAATGCCTGGTTAACAGCAGATGAGTGTGGAAGGAGTTAGCTATCATCTGCAAAAGCTAAACAGTGTTGATATTGTTACAATTTATATCTAAATATTCCCCTAAAACCTTATACACTCACAGCTGTGTCATGTGGGGATGACATCCATTAGTGGGCTGCTCCACTGACGAGTTTATAGATAAATGTGATTTGGTGACACTAGTGGTGACACTGTGGTGTGGCCTCAAAGGGGACAGCTCCTTCCTCCCTCCCTTGACTCTGCTCTCTGTGCTTCCTGCCTGCCAGGCCAAGAGCAAGTTGGCTCTGCCATATTCCTCTGTGATGCTTTCTTACCTTGGTACCAGCCAACTACGGGCAGAAACCTCCACAAATTGTGAGGCAAAATTAATACTTTCTCTTTTAATTTAAAGATGTTGGATATTGGGCTGGAGATTTAGCTCAGTGGTTCCGGCGCCTGCCTCGCAAGCGCAAGGTCCTGAGTTCGATCCCCAGTAACCACATACAATGCTGAGCGTGGTGACTCACACCTACCAACCATCAATACCACATACCACAGTGCCGGGCGTGGTGGCTCACGCCTGTCATCCCAGCACTCAGGAAGCAGAGTCAGGAGGATTGCTAAGTTTCAGGTTTGCCAGGGCTACATAGTGAGCTCAGGGCCAGCCTGAACTACAGAGTGAGACCCTGTCTCAAAAAAAAGAAAAAAAAAAAAGTTGGATATTGTGTCTCCAAAATGAGAGAAAGTACCTAAGACATACCGTTTGCTGTTTGTTAACTGACTCACAGAAACTATTCTTTATACAGCAATTCAATGAATGGATGAATGAATCTTCCAATCAACCAACAGTGCTAGATAAATACAACTAGATAAACACAGCTCAGCCTACGACCTCACGGTCTCATTCATGCCTGATTAGAACCTTGCTCTCGCTAACCTATGCCTCCACCATAGCCGCCTTCCTGACCTGTGACTGACTGACGACAACTGCAATGTTCTACTTGAGCTTTCAGGGTGATGCTTCAGTCTGTCTTCTGTCTGTTTCCTCAACTCAATTCTTGTAACTGTAATAAACCTTAACAAAAGCAAAAAAATTCAGTCCATATCTAGACTAGGAGGAGCACTGACCTGTCAAAAAAGGTAATTAAAAATTAGTTTAAAAGTAAACGACATATAACAAATAGTGACCCCTTAACCCTAAACTCTTTTCTTTGTTGTTCTTTTTTTGATTTTCAGACCAAGTCTTGCTATGTGGCCCAAGTTTGTCTCCATCTCTTGAGTTCAAGCAATCCTTTGCCTCAGCCTCTTCAGTAACTGAGGTTATAGGCATATGCCACACTGCCCTGGTATTTGAACCTGAAATATTATAATTTCATAGTTATTAGAATGATCTCGTGGTGACAAATGTGCAATACATTTATGAAAAGAATTTTTAAAATATAGAGGCAATTTTTGACAAGTCACTCTTCCTTTTAGAGGCATTAGAGAGTTTCACTCTTTTTTAAAGTTTGTTATACTTTACTAATTCCCAGTCCTCATAAACTTAAAATTTTGCTGCCTAGCCTTGTTTTTCACTCTTTGTTCTTTCTGACATTACAGTTTATAGGCAAACTCTGATTTTTGTTTTATAGCTATTTTACTACAACTACTTTTTTTAAAAAAGAATGCTGCAGGTCAGCAATCTTGTTCGATCAACTATGCTACTTGACGAAGACCCTCCCCAGGAAAAACAAAAACTCTAGACACCCATTTCAGATGACTCCCCCTAATTGGCAGTATTTCCATATTAGATGTTAGACCAGTAATAGGTTGATTCCATGGCTAGAAGATGACTGTATCTGAAACTCTGGATTCTGCTCTATGTATATCTTTCTTTGGCTTATTTATGTATCCTTTCCTTTTAAGAAATTATAACCATAAATATAATAGCTTCCAATGGGCTTCATGAGGCTTTCCCAAGCACTTTACCACAAAGCAAATTACCAGTACAAAAATAGTTCTGGAAATCCTTCAAACTTATCACTGATGTCAGAAATGAGGATAAAAACTCCTTCCAAACTTACATTTGGCATAAACTTCTCAAAGGGTATTTTCAGGTTTAAGTACACATTATCAGCAACTTGTAATTTTGGGAGCATCAAGCTATACTAAATAGTTCAGGATGAATTGGTGATGACATTTCTTAAGGTAAGACAACATGTCTTAGAAAATTAAAGATCAATAAGATTTCATGTAATATTTTAAAACTATAATAGTATAAATAAACCTTTTCAAACTATTATTGGCTTTTCTTATAAGAAAAAATTCTTAAATTGGAGGATTGAAAATGAATCTTTCAACAATTGACATGTCTCTTGCCTTAGGGAGAGACTTTATGAACAAAACCTCTATACCACGACAGATAGCAGAAGAAATCAACAAATGGGATCTCTTTTTATTAAAAAGCTTCTCCACAGCAAAGAAGGCCACCAGCAGAGTGAAATGAAAACAAAAAAAAAAATAGGGAAAGAAGCTTTACCAGATGTCTCTCAGGTAAAGGCCTACTATCTAGAATATATAAAAAACTTTAAAAAATCACTTCCCCAAAATTTAAAGACCCAATTCAGCTAAAATGAACAGATACTTTTCACTGGAGGAAGTAAAAGCTGCCAAAGCACATGAAGAAAAGTTCAACATTGCTGTCCATTCCAGAGATGCAGATGAAAACACTAATATTCCATCTGAGTCCACAAAAAATGGCTGCTCTCTTGAAATTAGCCCGCAACAAATGCTGGAGAAGCTGTGGAGAAAAAGGAACCCTTCTCCACTGTTGCTGGCAGTGTAGACTGGTGCAACCTCTATGGAAGTCAGAATGGAGATTCCTAAGAAAACTAAGATTAGAGGTCCCATTTGATCCTGCTACTGACCTGCTAGGAATATACACAAAAGAATTCAAAGAATCCTATCACAGTGACATATGTGCACCCATGTTCATAGCAGCTCAGTTTGTGGTAGCTCAGTCTTGGAAACAACCCAAATGCCCATCCACTAGAGACTGGAGAAAGATGTGATTTTTCTATAAAATGGAGTGTTACTCTGCCTTAAAGAATGATAAGTTTGAGTCATTTGCATTCAAATGGACAAAACTTCTGGACATACTCATAACTGAAATAAATAGGTCACAGATGTGTAAATATCATATCTGTTCTCTGGTATGAGAAACTGAAGATGTTAATGAGTTCTAGAATGTATAATGGTTATTCTGAAATAGAAAATATTCAAAGGGAAATGTGGAGGAGTGAGTAATGGGGGGTAAAGAAAATTGTGATGGTAATAAAAAAGAGAAATAAAACATCTATTTTGGGGATTCGGGGTTGTGGGGTGGGTATGGGAATGGGAAAAAATGAGAACTAAATTGTATCATATACTGGTACAAATTCCCAATATTGAGTGTGATCATGATATGATATGTATATACAATGTACCAATAAAGATAAAAATTTTAAAAAGAAGAATTGACATATCTCATCAATTAACACCAGAGTGGCAGCAAGAGGAAAAAGATGTTGAGTGACATAATGTATAATACCTTTCTATGAAGTTCAAAACTAGGACTGTTAATCTATGTTTATAAAAGTCTGAATGATAGTTACTTTGTAGTGGCTATGGAAGGTACAGAGATTTGGGTGTTGTCTAGAACGGGCTATTAAAGGAATACTGTAGCCCAGGCAAGCCTCGAACTCAGCAATCCTCCTGTCTTTGCTTCCCAAGTTCTGGGATTACAGGCTTGAGCCATCACACATAGCACTGTGGTATGTGGTACTGATTGCTGGTAGATGTGAGTCACCATGCCCAATATTGTTGTATTTGGTTACCGGGAATTGAACCAGAGACTTTGCACTTGCTAGGCAGGTGCTGGAACCAGTAAACTGAATCTCCGGCCCAGAACAGGTGTTTGTTTTTGTTGTTGTTGTTTTTTAATGAGTCAAGGTCTCACTTCATAGTTCAGGCTGGTCCTGAGTTTACTATGTAGCCCAGGCAAACCTCCAACTCAGCAATCCTGCTGCCTCTGCCTCCTGAGTGCTGGGATTACAGGTGTGAGCCACCAAGCCCGGGACTGTGGTGTGTGGTACTGATGCTGGTAGGTGTGAGTCACCATGCCCAGTAATGTTGTATGTGGTTACTTGGGATCGAACCAGGTAGTGTGTGCTTGCATTGGAGCCACTGAGCTAAATCCCCAGGCCAGCACAGGTTTCTTTTTAAAGTTCCCACTCACATAATAAAGGGAAGAGTATTAAAGGATATTATATAAAAATATTCAGCATCCATTATGTGTCAGACATTCTGGTAGTATTTATGGATACAAGATAGAAGAAAAATGGAAATTAGATCTGCTTAAAGACTACTGCTGTGTTTTATATCTAGATGTCCCCCAAAGGCTCATGTATTCATAGGTGGGGACTTTCAGAGGTGGCTGCATCTAACACATACGATACTGGGCAATGGATGTGTGGTACTAAACAAACCCAGTTGTTGGAACTGGCATAGTTCTGTGTGTGGATAATGGAAGCCCCACCCACAGTATGGGTAGCGTCAATCAATAGGCTCATAGCTTGGAGGGAACATAAAGGGAGCAAGGGAAGGCAGACTGACTGCTGCCGCTTTGCTGTGTCCTGCCTGTTCCATCGCACGCTGCTTGCGCTCTGAAGTGTGTCTCTGCCATGCTGCCCTGCTTTGGAGCCAGTTGGCCATGGACTGAAAACTCCACGGACTTGAAGCAGAAATAAATCTCTCCTTTATTAATCTGTGTCAGATATTTTGTCTGAGGAATGAGAAAAATACCTATGAAAAGTACTAATTCATGCAAGTTTATACCTTATTAAACACACTTCAGAGTATTTCGAACTTCAATGAAAAATTGATGGTTATAGTATTAGCCAACATTTTATTTTGCCATTTCTAGCTCATTTTTCACATACTTGAAAGAGATAAATGTTCTTCTTGACATTCTGTTCCCTTCCTTGAGGCCAGTTCTGATAAGAATTGGAGAAAAGCTACCCTTATCCGTTTGCATGACATATGTTTATTTTAATTTAGAAGGAGAAACATTCTGACTAAAACATTTATTTTCATGTATTTATCTCTCACAGTAATAAGAGTCCTTACTTTTTAATTGAATACAGTTTTCTTTGTTATCTTTGGAGTATTGTTTTTAGAACATCTGTCACTAACAAAATCTGTAGATGCTCAAGTCATTTATATAAATAGCATAGTATTTGTATATAACCTATGCACATCTTCCTGCATGTTTTAATTACCTGTGGGTTATTTTTAAGTAACACAATGTAAATGAAATGCAAATAGTTATTATGCTATGTTGTATTGTTTAGGGGATAATCAAAGGAATAAAAAAGTATGTATCAGTCCATGCTTTTCTAAATATTTAAAATATGCCATTCATTGAATTTGCAGAGATGAAACTCACAGATACAAAGAGACAATTACATTTTATTAGCTGCTTAATATAAAAACTACATTTCCTACCTTCTCAGGTAACTAGGTATGGTGTTATAAATAAAATGTGATTATGTCATATTTGTACTTTCAACTTATGTTCCAAAAGTTATTTTTTCTTTCTGTTTTGCCTCTTCTTTCAGAGAGTTACAAGAGAGAAGAGTCTGGGTCCCAAAAAGATAAAATTAATGAAGCAATTACACTATTTTAGAACTTACCATGTCTAGTTTGTTATATATATAAAAAAACTACACTTTTTTAAACTGTTGCTTTGAGTCTCATTATACGCAACCTTAATGATATCCTCACTTATAAATTGAGGAAGTCATAAAATGGCAGTATTTGGCAATGAATGATTTTTTAATTGAATTCTTTATTGGTACAATTTATGTGCATCTCACAATCACACATAACATTGGGGAATTTGCACCAATATATGACACAAGTTAATTCTCATTTTTACCCATATCCCTACCCACCCCACCTCCTCACCCCCTATAGTCACGCTCTTTTATTTTCTTTCAGAATCATATCTATTCCTTCCCCTCATTACATTCCCACACCAAATTTCCTTTGGAAATTTCCCATTGTACAAAAGCTGTCATACTTTCTAGAGCTCATTTGCATCTACAGGTACTCATATCAAAGAGAAGATCTGGTATTTGTCAAACTGTGATCTATTTATTTCACTCATTAGCATGTCCTCCAGGTACACATAAATGAATCAATCTTGTCATTCTTTATGGCAGAGTAATACTCCATTTTATTTTAAAAAAACACATCTTCTTTATCCACTCTCCAGTTGATGGGCATTTGGGTTGTTTCCAAGATTGAGCTATCACGAACTGAGCTTCTGTGAACAAGGGTGTACGTCTGTCTTTCCAATGTGATTTTAAAAATTCTTTTGGGTATATTCCTAGCAGGGGGATAGCAGGGTCAAATGGGACCTCTAGTCCTAGTTTTCTGAGAAATCTCCACAGATCTCCACAATGGTTGCACAAGTCTGCAATCCCACCAACAGAGGAGAAGGGTATTGGTTGTCTCTCATTCTTATTTTCTCATTTTTTTTAATCACAGAGGATGTAGCTAGGTGGAACCACATCTGCCTGGGAAGCACAAGGTCTTGAGTTTGACTCCAAGAAAAAAAAAAGACTTTTCTTGTCTCTCTCTGAATTTTGTGTTCTGAAGATTTATTTTACTTAATGCTACTTCCGTTGTTTGCTTTACATTTAAGTAATAATGTTAATATTAAGATGTCCTCCCAAAAGAATCATACATTCATAAATAGGCCTTTTGGGAGATGATTGAAAAATGGGTGTGTGATACTGGGTCATGAGTGTGTGATACTGCATTAGTGTGCTGATTATTTTAGCATTGCTCCAGGAATGGGAATAGATTTACTGAAGTAGGAAGACCAAACCTAGTTGTGGGTGGTACCAACACATAGGCTTATGGCTTGGAGGGGGGAACAAAGGGAAGGAAGAAAAAAGTCTGCTGCTTCCTGTCTACCCTCCCATTTGCTGTTTCACCACTGCCATCCTCCTCCGCCATGCTGCCCCCCCTTTGGATTCAGCTGACTTTGCCTGGAACTATGAAATATAAGCTAGCCAGGCAAGAATACTCCCTACTCATCCAGAATAGCTGTCTGTCCCCCTCTCTCCCCACCTTCCTCCCTCCCTCCCTCTCTCTCTCTCTCTGTCTCTCTCTGTCTCTTTCTCTCCTTCTCCCCATCTTCAAATAAATTGTCTTTATAAAATTTTAAATATGTGAGCTAAAATAAACCTGTCCACTCCATAATTGGCTGGTTCCAAGGCAGGGTGGCATGGCAGAAAGGTATTCCCAGAGGAGAAGCAATTCACAGTGGGTAGAAGGTACCAAAACAAGTCTCTTTGTATCTCTTGTATCTTCTGCAGGCTACTTAGGGCTTAAGGAAGACAGTATTTACACTCTGAATTCTAGTTCCCTTGATCCTTACATGGCTCTATAAATCAATCCTAGAATCACACACTGTAGATCCAGCCATTTCTGGAAAAGCCCCATCTACTATCACGTGAGGTTTTGTGGCAACATCTAGATACAAACCATAACAAAATCTTTTCTTCTTTAACTTGTGGATGCTGAATATTTGTCCCAGCAACAAAGAAGCAACTAAGGCACTACCTAAGAGCTATGCTTCATTCTATGCTCCTTTTTCAGAGCACCTTTGAGGATGGGAATTAGGGCACAGCCAAACAACTGGGAATGTAGGTGTGTTTTTTTAGTCATGGAGATTCAGAATAGCTTTGTAACCAGTTACAGAAATGAGGATTATAATTGTAATTGTTATTTCCCATTTTGTTAACATGCTTGTGCAAATATGCACATATAGTAAGCAAATGTCTTTATTTTTTTCCTTGTAACACATTGTTTTCAGGCTTAATAGTGGTTAAGTACAAGTAAATCTATAATATCCATATATTGTTAATCCAGTTTAAGTTATAAAATGTCTGGAGTAAGAATCAATAAAAGAAAAATCTTACCATCTATTCTTGCATTTGTATATATTTTGTATCATGTTAGGTATACTTATGAACTTTCCATTGTATCTGGACCCTAAATAAATTTTAAGGAAATGTGTCCAATTGATAAGAAATGGATCGTAATAATTAATTGTGACGTCAGTTTGAACAAGCAATGTCTAGCTGATTGGTTGAGCATAGTTCTGGATGTGTCTGAATGACTGCCTTATTAAGGATGAAAGACCAACTCTGGGTGTGAGTGGTACCAACCAATAGACGGATAGCCTTAGGAAATAAGACAGAAAAGAAAAAGCAAGTCTCATTTGTGTTTGTTTGGAAGAGTATCAGTCTTCACCACTGCCTTTGAACATGCATCTCCAGGCCTGCAGTATAGACTCTTCAGACTCCCAGCACAAATTGTTCAGCTTTCAGCACAGACTAATTTCCTGACACAGACTCACAAAGGACTATGCAATGAGCTCCAGACCTCTAATCTTTGCCTGGATCCTTTCATCTTCGAAAAGATCTTTCCTTTTCCATTCTTTCACACCTGACTCTGCAGGTTGCCATTGTAAGCCTACCTTAAAAATCCTTTATATAAATCTGTTCCTCTAGTGAACTTTAACCTGCACGTATCTTGGTACCAGGAAGGGCTTTAGAGAAATGGAAATGTAAGGATGATTTTTTAATGGTTTTAGTGTTCCCTAGAGTTAGGGAACTAATTTGATGATACCTCAAGTGCCCCAGTCTCTTCTTTGGGTAACATACAGAGTACTGATAGCTCATAGTGTAAAGTAAAATGCAATTTAGATCCATTTGATTCACTAATTCACCATCTATGTGGTGCAAAGAATTTAGTAATTCTACATACAAACTTTTGAAAATTTTTGAAAGAGTAGAAAATATAATGTGTTGGCTGATTGCTCTCAGAAACTCTGCACGAATTAGTTGTCTTAGTTCCTGTCTTGTTACTGGGCCACAACACTCAAACTCATGAGGTTAAGAAGAAAAGGAGTGTTTTGGCTCCTGAGTTCCAGAGGTTTCAGTCCCTTTCAGCTGCCTCCAAGGCAAAGCAGCAGACACAGGGCTGTGGCAGAAGAAAGAGAGCTCATGGCGTGCAGCAGGGAGCAGAGAGCCATCAGGGAAGGCAGTCAGATGCGCACGTCCTTCCGGGACACAAGCTTGGTGACCCACTTCTTCCTACCAGGCTTTACTTCCTAATATCGCAATCAGGTATAAACTCAGTGGTGAGCTAATTCAGAACCACACACACGATTCAGTCATCTCGCCAAAGAGTACCCAGAAGTGCATGAGGGTTTAGGGGACATCTAATATAAATCATAACATTCTGTCCATGGCTCTAAAAAAACTTATGTGAGTTCTGTCATGCAAACTAGAGTCAGTCCATCTCTAAGAGTTGCTGTATTTGATACTTTTCTAATTCTTGAAACAACATATCCAACATCTAATGTTAAACAGAGGAGCTCTCAGTTTTTAGAGCTTTTACTCCATAAATGGCTGGCTCCAAGGCAGGGTGGCATGGCAGACGGACATCACGCAGGAGAAACAGTTCACAGCAAGGAGCAGATGGCAAATATGAAAAGACCAGCTCTTTTTGCCCCTCTTATAGTCTACTGTGACTACCTGGCTTATGCACATGCCAAATCAGAGGACAAATTAAGTAATCATATACCCTTAATTCCAGCACTCTTAACACTAGCATTGCGCCATGAATCATTCACCCACTTTAAATCCAGTTACCTTTGAAAAAGTCCCATCTATGACTATATGAGGATATAGGGAGCCATCTAAACACAAGCCAGATAGTTGCCAAAGACCTAATAATTTCAGCACTGCCAAAAATAGTCCAAGTTTTCCTTTGAGATTTAAGGTAAATTCTTAGCTGCAAGCCTTTGTAAAAATGAAAGGAAAGTTAAACATTTCTAGTAGAATGGCACAAGATAAACACTCCCATTTCAAAAAGTAGAAAGAAGGAAATAGAAATAAATGGGACAAAATTAATTATGATATCTAGCGGGGCAAGCATTAAATCACACAGTTCCATGTCTAGAGCTCTGCTGGAAGATAGGAACTCTAAAAGGGTTGGGTGGCCCTGCCTCTATGCCAGTATTTGTAGCCCTCATGACCTCTCTCTTTGGCCAACTTTCCTTGCCCTTGTGGCTTTTCTCAGAAAAATCCATATTCCTGGATTATCCAAATTCCTGGGGTCTCCACTACATTTATAGCTTCACACTCACTACTTAACACATTGCCCTCCAGGAGCACACTAGCTGGCCTCCCAGGATGTCTCCAGGAATGTGGATGGAAGCTCTCCTGATCATCCCATTCTTGCATCCAGCAGTCACTTAAAAATATCAACATGTGGCTGATGCTAAGATCTGCTGGCCAAAAGAACAATATCGAGTCTTCCTTTTCTCTTGGCTGGTGGGACACTGTGACTGGACTGCACAGCACTATGACTCCAATCCCAAGGAACACTTTCCCTACTATTTTCACTGTTTTTGTGTAGCTATTTTGTCAAAGCAGGGTCTATTACCTTTGCAATTTAAGCCTGTGAAGAGGAGAGTTCAGTTCCTTCCAGCAATGCCCCCAGGCTATCTTTTCTGATGTCCGCTTTCAAAGTAGTTGGATCTTCATTACTAATCATTTCATAATCAACCTCTCTTCTGCTCTATTTTTACAGGCCACAAGTTTACTGGAGTTCCTTCTTGACCATACTAAAAACTTTTAAAATAGCCATGCCATAGTTTGATATTAATTAGCACCCTTAATCTCATCTCTAGCAATGTCTCAGTACAGAAGCAAAACGTAGGCAAATTGTTGCCAAAGCATAACACACATGGTCTGGAGTCCAACTGCCAATGCAGTCCTTCCCAACTGAAACCTTTTGAGCCTGTTTTTTCTTTCTAGCTACCTTGTAGTCTACATTCTGATCGTCTGAGTTCTGACCAGACTTTCCCATCAGGGTTGGCCCACAGCGTTTTAGGGCTTTTTGTTAGCCAGTGACTCCAAACATTTCCAAGCTCCTCTCACAAGCCAGTTCCAAGGCTTCTGAACCACATGATCAGAGAGCCCCCAAAATCTGTCTTAGTTACCTTCTTGTTGCTTAGACATAGGACCAAACACTTACAACTAAGAGAAAGAAAGGCTTCTTTTGGCTTAAAGTTTGTAGAGGTTTTAGCTAATAGCTGCTGCCAAGGCATGGCAGAGCAGAAGGTCATGGCATAGAAAAAAGAGATTATGGGGTGGGTATAGGAGCAGTGTGCCATCCCTTCAGGCCAGATCCATGGTGACCAACTTCTTTGTACCAGGTTTTACTTCATAATATCACATCCAGCCACAAATATATTGAGGGCTAATCCAGTGACACACCCACAATCCGGTCACCTTCCCCAAACTCCACCTGTGAGTCCACAAGGCTTTGAGGGGAGATCTAGATAAAAGCCATTACAATGGTGAAAAAAAAATCAAATCATGAGCTCCAATCATGTACAAAAAATCTAAAATCTAAGTATGAAGACAAACTAATAAAGAAAAATAAGGAGCTCAAAATTTCAAATTTCCAGTTTCAGTAATTTGATTTATAAATTTAAATGCACTGGGTACAAATGGATTCCAGAATGGGAAGAGCCATGCTACTCCATCACCAAATAGAACATGAGCATACTTATTGTAATGGACAGTAAAAACAAAGCAATGATCTGACATGTGTAGACCTATGGCATTGGTAATTATTCATGGGGTCCTTAGTTAGATAGAGAGGAAGCCAATGACATTTTTACTGGATTTATATAAGCAGGAAAAATTTAAGGTAAATGAAGAAAAATGTACCTCATGTCCCCTCCTATTCTCAGACTTGAGTCATTTTATAAACCCAGAACCCCTTAAATGAAGGGAATGTCAGGCCCCTTGAGGAAGAACACTGATCCATTACAAAAGTTCTGTAGTTAACCTTTTTCCTACCACTCCACAAAGAGTTTTAAGGCCTTTTTTCAGCGTAACTCTACACTGGGGAAAAGGAAATGATCAGATATTTTGAGGACTGCAGGACACTGATAATGAACAAATGCTGGCTCCAAAACATCATGGGTTATTGAATTAGGTGGCCAGTGAAATTAAAATCCAACACACAATGGGCCTTATAGCTTCCTGAATTCATCCTGTGGTCATGTTCCCTATTCCAGGAACATAATTGTGATAGAAATAATTGGTACTTGTCAGTATTCCCATATTGGTTCCCTAATCTGTAGTGTTTGGGCAGTTGTGGAAGGAAAGGATTGGATCTTCATGGGAAAATAATAAATAAAAAAACAATTACATACCTGAGTGATACAGAGATTAATGCCACCAGCGAAGAGTTGAAAGATGCAGGAATGGTGGTTTCCATGACATCTCCATTTATTAACTCTTCTTGGCCTGTGCAGAAAACAGATCTTAGACAGGGATGGTGGATTACCATTAACTAAATCAAGTGATGACCCCAACGACAGCTATTGTACTAGATGGGGTTTCCTTGCTGGAGCAGATTAACACATCTCCTGTTATACAGCTATTGACAAAGCAAACACTTTTTTCTCCAGTCTTATCCTTAAGACCCATCAAGAGCAATTTGTGTTGAGTTGGCAAGACCAACAATACACCTTTATTGTCCTGCCTGAAAGGTAAGCGAACTGTCCAGCCCTGTGTTACAATTTAGTTCAGAGAGATCTTGACTGATTTGATCTTTCACAAGGTGTCACATTAGTATTATTCTGATTGGACCAAGTGAACAAAGAACAACCACTTTGGACTTGTTTAAGGATTTATGTGCCAGAGGTTAGAGCATAAATCTAACTACAGTTCAAGAGCCACCTTCCTCAGTAAAATTTTTCTGAGTCTAGTGGTATAGTAGATGCAGAGAAATTTTCTACTATGGAGAAGAATAAGATGTTGAATCTGGACTCTACCACAATCAACAAAGACAGACAATGGGCAACAGGTCCAGGCTGCCATGTAAGCTGTTCTGCCACTTGAGGCATATAGTCCAGCATATCTAATCTTGCTAAGTGTGCCAGTGACAGATATGGATGCTGTATGGAGCCTCCAGCATGTTCTCAACCACAACAGATACTGTTGAAGGCTATACCATCATTTGCAGACAACTACTTCTGCTTTGGGAAACAGGTCCTGGCCTACTACTAGAACTCAATGGAAATTGAATGGTTCACCCCAAAGGACCCCCAAAAATAAGCTATCAAAGTGGGTGCAATCTAACACACAAAGTCATAAAGTTATATGCACACAGCAACAGCACATCAGCACATCCTTAAATGGAAATGGTATATATGTGATTGGGCCTGAGCAGGTACAAAAGGTAAAAGTAAATCACATGAAGAAATGGCTCAAATGCCCATGATTTCTACTCCTGGTATTCTCATGAACCTATAGCTTCAGATGTATACCCTATGATCGATTTATAGCAAAGAATATGGCTTGGTTTAAGAAACATTTTCTGCAGGGATCAGCCTAAAGTGGATATATGCAGCACTACAGTCTCCTTCACAGGCATCTCCAAAGGACAGTGGTGATGGGAAATGTTCACAGTGGGCAGAACTCATGGGGTAAACTTGGTTGTACATTTTCTTGGAAGAAAACAATGGTAAGATGTGTGACTATACACCCAGTCATAGGCTGTAGCTAATTGTATGGCTGGAGGGTGAGGGATTTAGAAAGAACGTGACTGGAAAAATGGTGACAAAGACATCTGGGAAATACATATATGGATTTGGATAGACCTCTCCACATAAGCAAAGGATGTGAAGATATTTTTGTCCCATGTAAATTCTTACAGAAAAGTGAGCTGAGAAGAAAACTAGTGCTTTGAAACAACACTCACATGCTACTATTTCTGCTATAGCAGAGATTCATGTGTTCAGGAATCAAGCAGTGGAAGTGGGAATGGTACCACTCACCATTACTCCTTATGACCCACTAGCAAACTTTTCATGCCCTATTTCTGCAACTTTATATTCTGCTGATGTGGAAGTACAGTGACTCCACTGGCTGGAAACTAAGACACCCTACCACAGTCATTTTGAGCTCCTTATGCTTCTGAGTCAACAAGTTTAAAAAGGATTTATGGTGCTGGTGGAGGTGATTGATCTAGACTAGCAAAGGGCAAATTATACAGCTACTCCACAATTAAGGTAAGGTAGAACATAGGGAGCACATGAGAGCCCTTATGATGCCTCCTACTATTACTGTGTCCTGTTATTAAGGTCAGTGTAAGACTCCAACAACCAAATCTAGGAAGGATGATAAATGGCTCAGAACCTTCAAAAATAAAGAATATGGGTCATGCTGTCAGTAAAGGATCAAAATGTGCTGAGGAAATGCTGAAGGCCATAGAAGTACAGAATGAGTATTAGAAGAAGGTAACGAAATGCTAGCTATGATCACAGGACCAATTACAGGAACAATGACTGTAATAGTCTTAAGAATGTTTTCCTATTCTGTCAATATGCTTATGTATATATACACATGTATCCAGCAAGTGTTTTCTCTTCCTTCTTTGTAACAAAACAATAATGATGGTACTTAAGTATTGTTAAACCTACATTATAATATTTAAGTTATGGAATGTCAAGAGAAAAGTAAGCAACACCTAAAGACAAACTGTTTTCTCTTCCAGGAAGGAATTACTCTATTTACATTTGTACATAGGATAGATGTATTATGCTAATAATCCACGAAGTTACTGTTGTGTTTGGATATTAAGTATGGTTTTATGGAGATGTATCTGGCTGTCAAGTTCAAAAGTGGTGGATTGTGATCTTTACTTGTGATGTGTTGGGAACTGCAGATGATTTACTTGGATTTAAAGTTTACTTGGATTTAAGGATGTCTGCCCTGCCCTACAGGGTTTTGGACTACAGGGATTATTGTAGATAACTGCCCTGCTTTATGCACACTAGGATTTTAGATGTAAAGGTTTGAAACCACCCTGTTTTGTGGATGCTAGGATTATGAGTGTGCTGGCTTTGTACCAAATTAAGGTGTGGCTAGTTTGGGACATTGGGCCCTTTCTGTTTGTAAGTTATTTGGTCTTTTGCTGCCACTGCTTAGAGGACAGGCTCAGGTTTGTCTTCAAGGTTCTGATTTTATTGTTTGTTGGTTGTTAATCCCTTTGCTATGGGATTCATAGGGAACTGGGGCTTGGCATGAGGGTTCTGGCTGTGTCCTCTTACCTTGTTTCCCAGAGTGATGTATAAATGTGCTTTGAGTAAAAATTACCTGGATTAGTGAAGTACTGTGTGTGTCTGTGAATGACCAACATGTAGACTAGCAAATTGAGGGAGTAAGATCCACTGCATGTGGTGGCACTCAAATAGGCATGCACCCCAAATGTAGTAATAAGGTAAAGAAGAATGAAGTGTTCCTTTATTTTGTTTTGGAAGAGCTCCAGAATATTTTATATTTTTTCAGTACCTAATGATTACATTCATCATGAAGAATTGGTATACATACATAACACATCTTAATTCTTTTTCATCTTCTTCACATCTCTTTTTCTCCTCTCCTTCCATTTCTTGGTCTTCTGTCCTTTTGCAAAAGGTCCATATTCCTGTTTATTCATTTTTCATTTTACTCTTTAAATTTTTTAAACTTATTTTTCATATGAGAAACCCTGCAATATTTAATCTTCTGTATCTGATATATTTCACTTAAAATTATAGGTCTCAAGGACATCCATTTTCCTACAAAAGACTTATCTTTATGGCAGAGTAGCACTTCATTGTATATGGATACTACATTTTCTTTAATCCATTCAACTGTTAATGAACATATAAGCCACTTTCAAGATTTAGCTATTCTGAGTTGTGCCATTATATACCTGTGATCTATCACTGATATGATTTAATCTTTTTGGAAAGATAATTAGCAAGTAAATAGCTGTGTGGATTGGAATTTCTATATTGAGCTTTTCAGAAATTACCATACTCATATTCATAGTGTTTGTACTAGCTTACAAACCCACCACAGTGTAGGTTTTCTTTCCCATTGCAGCCTTGTCAACGTTGTTATTTTTTATTTCTTGATGTTAGCCATTCTTTGTGGATTAACAGTCTTGCTGTTAACCTTTCCCTAATAGAGATATTGAATATTTTTTCATGTGCTCATCAGCCATTTATTCATACTTCTTTGTAGAAGCCAGCATATGAATTTGTTCTGACTGGGGGAGAGTGAAGATTAAAGACATAAGACACAAAGATAATTTGACAGAGGGAGACAGGGGACTCCTGTTTTTTCTAGAGAATGCAGAGCTCTAGACTGGCAGTTCTCTTTACTTTTATTAGGTTTGCACAAAAAAGCAAGCAAACACGCAACCTAAGGTATGGGGGACAGGTCATCAGGTTCTCATCATTTGTAGACTGTACCTGATTGTACATTTTCTTTGATCAGAATTCAGCTGCAGTTGACTTTCTTCTTGGAACTGGCTGATGCCAGTATGCTGTTTGAGAAGGACATGCTTTCTATCTCCTCCCTTGTATCCCAAGAGGAAGTAAAGTCAGGCCTCAGTCTTTACACTTAATTTTCCACACTTCTTGTGTTGTGGCTATTCATTTTGACTGCCCACTTTTGATTGTGTCTTTTTTTTTTTTAGCTTCCTATATATTCTAGATATTAGTCCTCTGAGAAATAGCTGGCAAAATCCTTTTTTCTCATTATGTAAGTTTTCTCTTCACTCTGTTTCCTTTGCTATGTAGGAGCTTTTAATATAGTCTCATCTGTTGATTTTTGATATTATTTTATGTACAACTGGTGTTCCATGCAGAAAGTCCTTGCATATGCATATGCCTATGTCATATGCCTATGTCTTGAAGAGCTTTTTTTGTTTGTTTTTAAAACACAAAAGTCACACTATGTAATTCAGGCTGGTCTTAAACTCTCTATGTAATGAAGGCTGGTCTCAAACTCATGGTGATCCATCTGTCTCAGGCTCTCAAATGCTAGGATTACAGGCTTGTGTCACCATGCTTGGAGAATGTTACATTCTTTTTTTAATCTTCCAACATTAAAATGTTTTAATATTTAGATACTTGATCTACTGTAATTTTAGTTTTTTATGTGGTGAGATATATGGATCTAGAGTCAATCTTCTGCATGTAGATCACTAATTTTCCTATCACTGTTTACTAATGAGACTATCTTGCAGCATGTTTTTGGCTTGCTCACTGAAGGTCAGTTGGCTGAATACATCTAGTGGTGTTTTTGCAACTCTTCTTCTTCTTTACAGTACTGGGGATCAAACTCAACTTATGATTTTGAGGCAGTAATGTTGCCAATGAACTAAATCCCTGGTCCTTGCATCCTCTCTTGTTTCACTGATCCACATGTCTGTTTTCGTGCCAGTCCTCTGATGTTTATATTACATTATCTTTGTAATATAACTAAAAAACCTGAGATTCTGCTGCCCTTTGCTTTGCTTTGCTTTTGTTGCCCAGCGTTGCTTTTATTATTCTGGGTCTCTTCTGCTTCTTTATGAATTTTAGATTTTTTTTCCAGTTCTGTGAGGAATGCTGCTGGCATTTTGGATGGGATGACATTAAATCTGTATTTCACTTTTTGAAGTATATCAATTTCTACAATGTTGGTTCTGCCTTTATAGGAACAAGGGGGTTTTTCCAGTTTCTGATCTTTTCACTGATGTCCTTTTGAGGTCTTTCCATTCCTTGGTTAGGTTAACTTTTAAGTTTTTAATTTTTCTTAATGCCATTGTGTTGTTTTTCTAGTTTTTTTATGGTGGGTTTATTATTGGTGCATATTTTGCCATTTTGCAGAATTTGGTAGAATCATTTGGTGGAAATTTTTTGATCTACATAAGGGGTTTTGGGTTCTATAAAAAATAATTTGACTTCTTTCTTTACAATATGTACACCTTTTTTTTTTTTGTCTGATTGTTTTAGCTACTCTTTCAATGTGGGAGTGGATATCTTTTGGTTGTTCCTGATATTGAAAGGAAGACTTTCAATTTTTCTCCATTTGATATGACTGTAGCAATAAGTTTCTCACAAATGGTTTTTCTGAGATTGAGATAAGGTCCTTCTATAACTATTTTATTCATGGCTTTTTATTATAAATGGATGTCATAGGTTTTTTTCTACACCTAGTGAGATGAACATGTGATTTTTGTTGTTGCTGGTTTATGTGGATATGTTGTTTACTGATCTGCATTTTGAAACATCCTTGTATCCATGGGATGAAGACGTATAAGGCTCTTGAAGATTTGTAGCATTTTGTCAGTATCTTATTGCATATTTTTGGATCTATGCATATTAGAGATTATATTTTTTTAATAAGACCTTGTCTAGTTTTGGAATCATAATAATACTAGCTTCCAGGAATGACTTTAAGAGTACAGATTTTCAATAATATTTGTTAATAGTCTTCTCGATTTTGGCAGTGTCCATTGTGATTAGGTCTTTTTCATTTCTTTTTTTGGTACTGGGGACTAAAGTCAAGAATTGTACTCCTAAGGCAGGTACCAGAACCACTGAGCTAAATGCCCAGCTTTTTTTCATTCTAATTGCATTAATTTGGGTTTCAATTTGTCCTTTTTTTGGATAAGATTGGCTAAGTGTGTTTCTATTTTGTTTATTCTTTTGAAGAAACTTCCTCAATCTTTTTAGTCTCAATTTCATTAATGATTTATGGAAAGTCATCTCTATTAGGAATCACCTTCATCAGGTCTACATAGAAGCCAGTGGTTATTTTACAGTTCAATGAAGTGTATTGCCTGTGAGGTTACAACTGTCTAAAACCAATATGATGCAAATCACTTATGTAATTTTTAAATTTTTTAAGAGTTACCTTTGAAGCTGAAAATGTAAGTTCTAGAATGTATGATACATATCATAAAATAGAAATTATTCAATGGGAAATGGGGGTAGGTGTAAGTAACGAGGGGAAAGAGAAAACTGTGATGGTAAAAAAAGGAAACAAAGCTTAGATATATAGGGGTGGGGGTTGTAGGGTGGGTAGGGAAATAGGAAAAAAATGAGAATTAAGTCATGTCATATACTGGTACAAATTTTCAATGTTGAGTGCGATCATGATGTGGATATAAAATGTACATATTTCACAATAAAAACTGAAAAATAAACATGAAATTAATTTATTAATGCACTTTATTTGGCTTAACATATTCATACATACAATATTGTTTCAATTGTAATGAATGTAAGAATTAAGATGTTTTATATTTGTTTTCCTACTAAGTGAAATATGACATATATTTTGTACTTACTCTGTTTTCCAGTTTCAAGGTGACATTTTCAGCATCAGCAGCTACATTTGACTACAGCTACTCCACTGGACAACCATAGTTCTAGATAGTGTACTTTCAAAGTCCTTCTCCTTAACACTCTGGACTGTGATAGGAGCTGTCAACCATCTGTCATCTTTCATTATTTCTTTATTTATATACTGGGTATTGAACCCTGTTCTGCACAAAGTACAACATTTCCAGCCCATTTTATGTATCTTTAAATTTTGGGACAAGATTTGGATAAGTTGCTAGATTGTCCAGGATAAGTTCAAAATTATAATTTTCCTGCCTCAGGTTGCTATTTTTTTTTAAATTGTAGATATTTCTTACTATCTGTGGCTTCATTATTTATTTTTGATACATTTATCTAGTCCTATCATCTTGTGAACTACTGGAAAGCCAGAACCATAGGCTTATTGAATCTCAAATTTGTAAATAACTTCAACTACCATCAGTTAACTGTCTGGACATAGGATTCCCCTACATAAATTCCTTACTGAGTATTTAACATCTACTTGACTAGTGCTACTCCACTGGACAGCCATAGTTCTAGGAAGTGTCCTTTTTTTTTTCCAGTTTTTCTGAGACAAGGTCTAATTTTGTGGTTTGGACTGGCCCTGAAATCACTATGTAGCAAGCCAGCCTTGAACTCAAAACAATACTCCTGCCTTTGCCTCCCATGTGCTGGGATTATTATACATGTGAGCCACTACTCTCAGCATTGTGATATGTGGGACAGGGGATTGAACTTGGGATATTGTGCTTGCCAGGAATATGCCAGAACCACTGAGTTAAATACCCAGCCTCAAGGTAGGTAATAAACTTTCAAATCCAGTGGCTCTAGTAGGTATACTTCTTTGGCTTGTGCTACAAGGGGATCTTCTCAGAATCTGAAAACTACTTCCCTGAAGTTTAAATTAATTGACATAAATCTATGTCACCTGATGGGTCTTTTTATATTTGAAGATAGTCAGGTATCTTTTTCCTCCCAAATTTGATCAATACTTCATTCCTCCTGCTTTTAACTGTCTTCATAATTTTTGTGCTTAAAATCATTTTAATTTTATTGTAGTTTTTTTTTTTTTTTTTTTGAGACAGGGTCTTGCTTTGTAGTTCAGGCTGGCCCTGATCTCACTATGTAGCTCAGGCAAGCCTCAAACTCAGCAATCCTCCTGCCTCTGCCTCCGGAGTGGTGGGATTACAGGCTTGAGCCACCAAACCCGGCATTGTTGACTGCTGCTGGGCGTGAGGCCACCAGGCCTGGTATTGAT
>PVIC010018108.1:0-31956 GCA_004025085.1 Thryonomys swinderianus
AAAAAAAAAAAGCAAATAAACAAAAAAACCTAAATAAAATAAAGGAAGCACAGGGGGCTGGAGAGCTCAGTGGTTCCGGCGCCTGCATAGCAAGCGCAAGGTCCCTGGTTCAATCCCCAGAAACCACATAGAAAAATATTGGGCTTGATGGCTCACACCCACCGGCAATCAGTACCACATAGCACAAATGCTGGGCTTGGTGGTTTAAGCCTGTAATCCCAGCACGTGGGAGGCAGAGGCAGGAGGATTGCCACAAGTTTGAGGCTTGCCTGAGCTACAGAGCGAGCTCAGGGCCAGCCTGAACTACAAAGAGAGACTCTATCCATAAATAAATGAAGGAAGGAAGGAAGCAAGCAAGCACGGGCATGATCTCCAGCCCATCCCCTTGTGACTTTGGTCTGATGTCTCCCCGGTCCTCAGTTTACTTGCCTTTCTACAGGAGAGCAGTTATGTCCTGCAGGGATCCAGGGAGGCTGCATGGGGCAGTGGGACAGGGGGTGACAGTGTCAGGAAAAACAGGGACACTGATGGTTTGTTTTGAGCAGGATTTTTAAAGTCCTGAGAGGTGATACCAATGTGGTGTAAAGGGGGACAGGGGCAGCACTGCGCCCACATCTGCACAGACCCTCTGGGGCCACTGGCTCTTATCCTCTGGGGACAGAATGACCTGCTCTCAAGGCTCCTTCCACAGAGAGGGCGGGACCAGCCCACCCCTCCCCCAGCCCAGAGTCTGGAGGGGCCGCTCTGGGTGACCAGTTGCCTGGATGCTGCCTTACTGCCTGGAAATCCCAGCATTTCCTCAGCCACCCCCATTTTAGCGTGCTCCACAAAGGCCAGCATATGGGTCTCTCACTCAACACTGAGCCCCAGCTTGGCAAGGAGGAAGTGATAGATCAATGCATGCTGTGTATTTGTTCTTGAGCCAGTCTCACTATATGGCCCAGGCTGGAACACTTGGCAATCCTCCTGCCTCAATCTCCTGAGTACTGGGATGCCAGAAGGGTGCCACCATTTCTGGGGAGTATATACTTTTACTAACAGGAAGCACAGAACATGAGCTGCTTACTGCCCCTGATGCAATAATCATTCTGATAAGCACGTTGTCAGATTGTAACTGTAACCAGAGACCAGCAAGCAGATGTCAAGGAAAATCTGAAATTCAGGGGAAAGAGATGTGGCTGAGAGCAGAAGGTTAGAAAAGTCTCCTGCTGCTTTTGCAAAGCCTCCAGGGCTCCCCTTGCTGGGATCCCTAGCTGGACGATGCAGTAGGAGGTGGGTATGGTAGCATAGCCTGTCACCCTAGCTACCTGGGAGGCTGAGGCAGGAATATCTCCTGGAGTTTAAGGCCAGCCAGGGCTACATAATGAGCCTTTGTCTCAAAAACCAAGATAGCAGTTGGATACCTCGGTAGTCACTTCTCTTTGGGAAACAGCACTAGCAGAAGAACAGAGAATAGAGGACAGTGACAGGATTGACAGCTGGGGACAGCTAGATAACAAAGCCGCTCACGGGAACCAAAACACCACACTCTAAGCATGTGGTTGGAAAAACTGAGACCCTTGACTCGGCCCAGGAGCTAATAGCATCGGAGCAGGGTCTGGAGGCTGAGGCGCTGGTCAGCGTAAAGACCTGGACCTGCTGGCCCAATGAATGAACCAACAAATGGATGAACTTCTGTCTCCCTTAAGTCCTGCAGCTCATCAAGTCCCAGAAGTTTCTGAACAAGTTGGTGATTTTGGTGGAAACAGAGAAAGAGAAGACTCTGCGGAAGGAATATGTCTTTGCTGACTCCAAAGTAAGTGACAGCAAACTTCTACAAGGAGCCGAGAGGGCAGTGGGGGGGCGGCTGTCTTTTGAAGCTGGTGCTGTTGTTAGTCACCGTTTCACACCTGGGGAAGCTGAGGCCACACCAGCTAGGGACCGGCTGGGATCGGCTGGGTCACAGCTCCACAGGAAGAGCTGCTGTGGGCCTGGGGCAGCCTCAGGTCGCTTTTGTGTGGCTAAAGGCTGGTTCTTTGCCACCCTGTCATCCATCCCAATCATAGCCAAGGGTGGTGGCTCAGCTCCTGAAATGGACACTCCTGGAGGCTGAAGCAGGAGGGTTGCAAGTTTAAGTGCAGCCCTAGCAAGGTAATGAGACTCTGTCCAAATAAGTAAAGTGCAGGGACCTGGGGAGGTGGGAGGGAGCTCTGATGGTGACGCAGTGCCCAGGGTAACTGGGGGGTGCTGAGAACAAGTAAGTGGGGACCAGACAGCTGACAGGAGGTATGGAGAAGAGTCGTCCTAGAGCCTGGCATGGATCCCAAAGTCACTGCCATTGCTGCAGGCTCAGCAGGACTGAGACAATGAACCGTGAGCCGTCACCAGCTGCAGAAGGTTCGGTCAGCAGAGGTGGCTGCTGCCATCACAGCTCTGAAAACCCAAGTCCTCGGGGGGACTCACTGAGATTGGTGATGCTGAGTTTGAATCCTACCAAGTTATCCTTTTCTCTAGCTGACTTGCAACTTTGTGTCCTTTTTGGCTTTTTTTTTTTTTTTTTTTGAGACAGGGTCTCGCTTTGTAGTTCAGGCTGGCCCTGAGCTCACTATGGAGCCCAGGCAAGCCTCGAACTCAGCAATCCTCCTGCCTCTGCCTCCCGAGTGCTGGGATTATAGGTGTGAGCCACCACACCTGGCCCTTTTTGGTATTTTGAGTAGGTTCTTTCTGCAGCCAACCCTGGAAAACTGAGGGAAGAAGTGGGAGGCAGCTGTATGGCCATCACGTGCTCTTTTCTTTTTATTCAGCTTCTATAACTTAAATTTTCTTTCATTACATAAATATCTATTCTCACCATTGAAATGGTAACAAATACAAATAAGCACACACTTAAAATAAAAATACCCATATACCACTAATTGGCCTTGGGCAATATCTTGCCCTAGATGTTCTTTCTCTTTTTTTGGTGTTTTGTTTTTGTGTTTTGAGACCAGGTTTTGCTTTGTAGTCCAAAGTGACCTTGAACTCACAATGATCCTCCTGCCTCAGCCTTCTGCCTGGTGGGATTGCAGCTGTGATCCACCCTACCTGGCTTTCCAGATGTTTTTAAAAAATCAAAAATGCAGTGATGCCATTCATACCATTTCGTCGCATCATTTTTCACACGTAATGATATGTTTTGGCAAAGTGCCTCTGCTGGTCGTTTGTAAGCCCTGTAGTCCCCAGCTGTGGGCGGCCTGTAATGCAGTTTCTCACAGATCACAGGGTTTAGCACAATACTCTCTCCTGGGGTCTGGATCCCAGCATGTGCTGCACAGGGCCTGGATGGGAGGGGTCTCTCTCAGATCCTGGTTTTTCTTAGAGGAAACCCCTGCTTGCACCCATGTACACTTACGCCAAGCTGCTATCCTGCAGCGTGTGCTATGTTCCCCTGGGTGCTTGGGTGCTGCCCGAGTCCTTTGCTGAGCGCAGAGGCAGAGGCCACACTCAGCCTCGCCTTTCCATCTGCAGAAGCGCGAGGGGTTCTGCCAGCTCCTGCAGCAGATGAAGAACAAGCACTCTGAGCAGCCGGAGCCGGACATGATCACCATCTTCATTGGCACCTGGAACATGGGTGGGTGACTGAGTCTGAGTGACTAGGTGAAAAGGCTTAGGTCTTAGGCAGCTCACCAGGGGGGAAGGAGCCCTAGATCCCGGAGAGAAGTGTGCACCCTGGGCTGGGCATGGTGGCATTTGCCTGTGAACCCAGCATGCAGGAGGCTGAGGCAGGAGGAGTGCCACAAGCTTGAGGCCAGCCTGGACTAAATGAGCTCAAGGGTACTCTGAACTACATAGCAAGACCTTGTCTAAGAAAGAAAAAAAGAAGTTTATTCCCAGTTTATACAGAGAGAAAAACAGAGAGATTGATAGGTAGACAGGTAAATAGAGGACTCTCGGGTAAATTTGAATTTTGTTTAAAGACCATATATGGTATTTGGCTAGGAATAAATAAGTAAATACCAAATAAAACTGCTAATATAGCATATATACTTATATGCTAATACATTCTATACACTAAGTACAGTCATGACTTGATTCCCAATTGCTCCGAACTTACTGAATTTGTTGATACTTTTTTTTGTGAGACAGGGTCTCGCTTTGCAGTTCAGGCTGGCCCTGAGCTCACTATGTAGCCCAGGCAAGCCTTGAACTCAGCAATCCTGTCTCTGCCTCCCAAGTACTGGGATTACAGGTGTGAGCCACCACGCCAGGCACTGTGGAATGTGGTGCTGATTGCTGGTGGGTTTGAGTCACCATGCCCAGCATTGTTGTATGTGGTTACCGGGATTGAACTCAGGACCTTGCGCTTGCAAGGCAGGTGCCGGAACCTCTGAGCTAAATCTCCGGCCCCTATCGATACATTTTGATGCACTTGGACTAGAACTGGTCACTGTCACTGGCCTTGTGATTCTCTGCCCTTTCGTTTTGTTTGGCATTTGTCACACTCCTGGCACCAGTGAACAAGGAGTACTCATGTACCTCCGTATGTAACGTGTAAACTAAATAGAAATTATACTAGGTGTTTAATGAAAATACTCAGCTGGAAATAGATACTGAGTATATACTAAATGGTTAGACACATAGGTAGCTGGGTAGATAGGCAGGGCAACTATATATGTTATACTAAATTATGTTGGAGAAGTATTCAGCTAGAAATAAGCAAGCAGGGAGAAGATGTCCTGTTGCATCTGACTCAGATAAGCAGCTGCACGGGCAAACTTACCCAAACAATCTCCCATTAGTCTGCCTCTGTATGGGGCCATCCTTACCCAGCAGTCACCTGCAGAGCCCTGGAGGAAGGGGTGGGCAGTCCCTCTCAGAGGGGCAGGGCACCTAGAACTGCAAGGGTTGCCCCTGTTGGGCTGGCTTCTGGAGAGAAGGCAGGAGATTCCAGGTGGGTCTCAGCAACCCCTGCCTTGCCTGACCAAGCCCAGATGTTCCAGGGGCCATGGTGGTGGTGGTGTTTGAGGGAGCGCTCCCTTGTCCCCAACTGTCTTATGCAGAGCCTCTAACACTCCACCTACCTCCCTCTGGCCTCTCACATGTGCCATGGTGCCCTCTAAGCAGAGACCTTGTGTTTGGATGCGACAGGCTGTCCTGTTGCACAAGGGTGGGTGGCAAAGATGTGGGAGGAGCTGGGCAGGGTGGAAGGGGCTCCACAGTGGTCACCTGCCAGCCCTAGCTGCTCCTGTACCACCAGGAGTCTCAAGAGAGTGGGTCCTGAGGCCCAGAGCTGTGGTGCAGTTTCTACTGCTGCCCTAATGCACAGCAGGGTGTTGGCCTCCTTGTCCGGGGAACACAAGCCACCACAGGGAGTCTCCGGTGTTCCGGTTCTTTGGACTTTGGATGTGAACATCCTTTTTCCAGACCCCTCAGTGGCATCCCAGGCACTTAGATCTCCACCTAAGGCCTTTGCCTCATGGGCTTCACGTGACCGTGTGGCCCCCCTTCCCCCCACGCCATTTCCCTGACCAGCCTTTGACTCACGTGGTGTTGGGTTTTGCTGTTGAAGGTAACGCCCCCCCTCCCAAGAAGATCACGTCCTGGTTTCTCTCCAAGGGGCAGGGAAAGACGCGGGACGACTCCGCGGACTACATCCCACACGACATCTATGTGATTGGCACCCAGGAGGACCCCCTGGGCGAGAAGGAGTGGCTGGAGACCCTCCGACACTCCCTGCAGGAGGTCACCAGTATGACCTTTAAAACAGTGAGTGGCAGCTGTGCCCGGGCGGGGCTTTGGGACTCTGACTAGGAGCATCTGGGGCGGCAGCCTTGGCCCTGCCACTCCCCACTTCTAAGATCTCTGGGGAGTCAGTGTTCCCCCAGTTCCAGGGAGGCACCCAGAGACCATACTTGGAAGTGGATTTTTAGATGCTTTGTTTCACTGCCGGTATGTTAAGAGTTACCCAAGGCTCCCAGGTGCGTGTGCTGGGTGCAGAAGGCACCTTCGCCAAGTGTGGCATCACTGCCCCCCCCAGGTTGCCGTCCACACACTCTGGAACATCCGTATCGTGGTGCTGGCCAAGCCGGAGCATGAGAACCGGATCAGCCACATCTGCACAGACAATGTGAAGACGGGCATTGCCAACACGCTAGGTGAGCAGACTGGGCCGGTCTCCCACGGTGCCATCACATTCTCCCTCCTTGGGTCGACCTCTGCTGGCACACACCAGTGGCTATTCCCTGTGGCTGGAAGCTTCAGGGTCCGTGCCACCTCTGGGGTCTGATTCTGACTCTTGAAGCTTGGGTGGAGCCTGTGGTCCCATCCAGTAGACTCCTGGGTGCCTTGGTGCTGATGTGCGGGCCGAGGACCTTACTGAGTAGCAGGAACCTAGAACAGAAGGGCAGACGTCTGCAGGGCACGGCGGTGTCACTAGGCCTTGTGGGCCGCATGCTACGGCTCAGCTCTTCCCTTTCGCCTAAGAGCTGGCATGGTCAGCACAAAAAACGGGGGGACACCCGGCCAATGAGGCTGGAGCTACTCCCTCAGGCTAGGTCCCTGTTCTCCCAGACTGGAGGTAGAAATGAGGTCCCCAGCTGTAAGTCTTGGGGCTCTGACCAGAGAGGCCCAGAGAGCAGAGCTAAGTGGGAAGACTGTGTGGGCAACTATGTGTGATGTCACCTTGTCTGGATGTGTGTGAATGTGGAGTGTGGGTATGCAAGCCTATGTATGAGTAGATGAGTACATCCTTGTGTGTATGTGTATGTGGACCTGTGCACATGTGTAATCTGTTTTATGAGTGTGCACTTATGGGTGAGTGTAGGGGTGCTGGGAGTGTCCGTGTGTGTGTGTGTGTGTGTGTGAAGGGGAAGAACCAGTGATTTCTGGTGGTGTGAGTGGGGATGGGACAGTCCCAGAGATGCAGGAAGCCAGAGGATTGCTGCAATCACACATGCAAAGGTCTGGGCTTCGCTGCCTCCAAACCACCAACTGCCTGTGTCTGTGCCCACTTGTCCCTCTGTCCTTCCTCCTGGTGGGGAGAAGCGTGGGCTATGGGAACTTCCCTTGCCGGGCTCCCATTTCTCCCTAGGGCCTGCCCACAGGGCGGAAGTCAGTCAAATGTCGTGTTACAAAGTAGAAGTGTACCTTCTCTGTTGGTGCTCTGTTGGCACCTTCTCTTCTTCACCTCCAGCCAGAACCCAGCTCTGGGCCCAGCACCACAGGGCCACAGCAGACTGGGGCTGAACGTGGGGTAGTCACTGAACGGACGGGAGCCCAGTTCCCCATGGATCTGTGGGCTTCACAGACAGCCTGAAAGCAAACAGGTGGCAAGAAGGTTTCTAGGGTGATCACGCAGGGGCGCAAAGGGGATGTCAAAGGGCAGCTCTGCCAGCCCCAGGGAGATAAGGTTCAAGGGTGAGGAGGTGGTAGCCTGGCACACAGCCCAGCAACCACATTGGCTGCAGAACTGGACAGAACAGGTTCTCACACTTTGGCCTAGCTCAGAGTCACAGGAGCTGGTGTCAGCAAATTGTCTGTGGAGGGCAGGCTGATCAGCCCAGGGCCTATGCAGGCGTGAAACAACCTGCTCTCGCCTGTCCTGAACACAGTTTTGCAGACAAACATAGACCACAGGGCACCACTATCTTCTCATAAAACACTGTTCATGAACACGGAAATCCTTCACATGGTAATATGCCGAGAAAGATAATTTTTAAAAGTTTTATTTCCCCAACCATTTGCAGATGTAAGGACCATCTTGAGGTGATAGTGGGCCAGTGTTCAAGCAGCTTCTTGGGCCCTGGAACCTCTGGTCCGGTGTATCTGGTGTTTCTGCTCCCAGCAAATTGCCAGGTGGCCTGGGAACACACATTGAGAACCACTAGTCTAGAGTATATCAAAACGAGGAGGGAAGGACCAGGGATATAACTCAGAGGCACCGTACCTGCCTCACAAGTGCACGGTCCTGATGTCATTCTTTGTCTGTTTGTTTATTTATTTTATTTATTCCTGGTACCAAGGATTGAATTCAAGACCTTGTGATTGCTAACACCTGTCACCGCTTACCAAGCATGCCCATCTCCTTTTCTCATTCTTCTTTCTCTTTCCTCTCTTTAGGGAACAAGGGAGCTGTGGGAGTGTCATTCATGTTCAATGGAACCTCTCTGGGATTCGTCAACAGCCACTTGACTTCTGGAAGTGAAAAGAAACTCAGGTAACAGGGCTTCTTCCCCCAGCAGCCTGGGTTTGGGTCCCGCCACCTCCAAATGCCTGGGACTTTGTGGGTGGCACACGGCCCTTAGGGGCTCTTCCCTTTCCACAGGGCCACCCCAGGTGGGAGGATAAAGCCCACTTTGCCAGCCGTCTGGGCCCAGCCATGGAAACGGCCATGTAGATTAGTGCTTGTTTCAGTGGCCTGCTTGGCGGGTCCCACTGCTTGACTTTGACCTTTCGAGCTCAGCCCAGCCTCAGTACCCTTTGCATCCTGCTTTGCCAGGCTGCTGGTCTGATCTAAAGGTTCCCCAACACCACCACCCCTCCTTTTTGTTTTTGTTTTGTTTTGTTTTGTTTTGAGATAAGGTCTTGCTTAAGACACTTGAACACACCACAGCCCAGGCTGGCCTTGGACACTAGGCACTCCCCCTGCCACAGCCTCCCAAATATTAGGATTGCCAGTATGTGACACTATCCCTAGCTCCCTATGCCCTCCCCCCTTTTTTCTCTGATAGCAGGGATCAAACTCATGCTTGCCAGGCAGGCACAGCACCAATAAGCTACATCTCCAGCTTCACACCCCTTTTGACTTCCTGCTGTGTGGGTTGGGAACCAATGACCTCACGCAAGATGGCGCTTTTTCCTTAAATTAGGAGAAACCAAAACTATATGAACATCCTCCGTTTCCTGGCTCTGGGAGACAAGAAACTGAGTCCCTTTAACATCACTCACCGCTTCACCCACCTTTTCTGGCTTGGGGATCTCAACTACCGAGTGGACCTGCCCACCTGGGTAAGGAGCCTCTTCCTGGGCTGGTAGGGGATCAGGGACTCCAGGGGACAGTTCAAGGCAGATGGTCCTGGAAACACATGTCCTTCACTTGGACTCAGTGCTGTCCCATCATGGACAGTCTCAGCTTGCAGGCTGGCACCTCAGGGAGGGCGATCCCTGGAGATGCTGGGGTGGGCACAGGCTGTCTCCAGTCCACAGAAAGAGTGAGAAAGTAAGGCAGGCAGACCTGTCTGTTTCATGTAGGATTAATAAAAGCACTGGTATACACCTATAATCTCACCACTCTGGGAGGCTGAGACAGGAGGATCAAAAGTTCAAACCCATTTTGGGCAACTTAGGAACCCAGCGCGATTCTGTCTCAAAAGCTTGGGTTGTAGCTCAGTGCAGTGGCCCTCAGCCTGATCCTCAGTACTGAAAATAACACATAAATAAATGCTATTAAGTCACTGTGCGAAGAATAAAATGTCTACATGCAAAGCTGGCCCCTGCAGGGACTCGGGTCAGTGGGTTGCTTCTTCTCTCCGGTTTCCCTGAGCAACGGGAAGTGGCGGCCCAATTCCCCAGGGTGAGGCCAGAGGGGGGGGGGGTCTCACCCAAGCACGTCCTTGCTCCAGGAGGCGGAAGCCATCATCCAGAAGATCAGGCAGCAGCAGTATGCTGACCTGCTGGCCCACGACCAGCTGCTCACTGAGAGGAGGGAGCAGAAGGTTTTCCTGCACTTTGGTGAGTGGCTCTCACACCTGTGCTGCCGCCTGCTCCCTGATGTCCTCACTGGGAGGCCTGCAACTGCAGAGCAGGGAATCGGGGGATGGAGGACTGAGATCCCATCTCTGTTTCAGAGGAAGAAGAAATCACGTTTGCACCCACCTATCGCTTTGAAAGGCTCACTCGGGACAAATACGCCTACACGAAGCAGAAAGCGACAGGGGTGAGTCTTTCTCCGGGTCCTCCGGGCTTTCCTGACCACCAGACAACAGAAAAGGGAAAGAAAAATGATGATAATAATAATACATAGAGCTAAGCTAATGGCCCTGTGTCTTATGTTCTGTCCAGATACAAACGTTTTCAGAGAATATTCAGCTAGCATTTGCATAACTAGGTCTGAAGCCTTTTTTTTTGAGACAGGGTCATGCTTTGTAGTTCAGGCTGGCCCAGAGCTCACTATGTAGCCCAGGCAAACCTCGAACTCATCAATCCTCTGCCTCTGCCTCCCAAATGCTGGGGTGACAAGCGTGAGGCACCACACCCAGCACTGTGGTATGTGATGTTGATTGCTGGTGGGCGTGAGTCACCACGCCCAGTATAGTTATATGTGGTTAATGAGGATAGAACGAGCAATCTTGTGCTTGCTAGGCAGCCACCACACAGAAACCACTGAGCTAAATCTCCAGCCTTGAAGTCTTTTTTGAGACAGGGTCTCACTTTGTAGTTCAGGCTGGCCCTGAGCTCACTATGTAGCCCAGGCAAGCCTCCAACTCAGCAATCCTCCTGTCTCTGCCTCCCAAGTGCTGGGATTACAAGCGTGAGCCACCATGCCCAGCACTGTGGTATGTGGTATTGATGGCTGGTAGGTGTGAGTCACCATGCCCAGAATTGTATGTGGTTACCAGGATCAAACTCAGGACCTTGCGTTTGCGAAGCAGGCACTGGAATCACTGAGCTAAATCTCCGGCCCCCTGAAGTCTATTTTTGACAAGTAAAACTAAGAACAAATCCAAGGTCCCATAATCAAATATATTCTGCCAAACTGCCAAATTAATCAACATTAAATGGGTTTCCTCCCTGCAAGTCTTAGGAAAGCCTTTATGGGCAAAGAGCTTATTGTTCTCAATATCCTAGGATGTCACTTGTGTTCCAAGGAATAGGGTTTGAGGAAGATGTGGTAAACATTTATTTGTCTGCTGGTTTGGAGATCTCTCTCGATGGCCTGTGGGTGTCAGGGGCTCTTGGACACAGAGCTGCAGGAGCTGCCTGTCCCTAGGAGTGTGTGGTGGGGAAGGCAAGACAGGAGCCCACATGACTCATCTGAGACTGGAAGGGCCTGAGCAGCAGTCAAGGAGGGAGGGACTGGGAGGCTTCTCAGAGATGCCACAATGAACAGTGTGGGTTTCTCTGCAGACAGTTGTGGTGGTGCAAGGGCTGGCAAACTTGAGGGAAGAGGCAGGTGACACCCTCCAGGACCAAAGCCAGAGAGGCCAGCCCAGGGCAGGGTCCTTAGGGGCAGAGGTATGGAGTACAGGGCGGCTGGAAGCCAGGGGCAATGGAGAAAATGGAAGAAAAGAAGAGAGGATTTGGCTGCCTTTGATAAAAACTGAAAGAGCAGAAGACAGAGCTGGGTCACAAGGGAAATACAGAGCTTATTTCCACACATACTGATTGAGTAACATCAATGGAGAATCTCAGAAAATAGCCAGAAGGTGGTTGAAAATACGAGATTGGCATTAAAAGAGAAAAGTCGAGTGGATTTGTAGCTTTGGAAGTTTTGTGCTGGAGGAGACAGTCACCTTCGTGGGGTAGTGAGATTGTGCAGGAAAGAAAGAAGACAGGCAAGAAGAGGCATGGACAGGCTTGGGTGCCCTGCGCCGAGGTCAGAGGATGGGTCCGAGCTAACAGTGGAGACGGAAGAACAATTAGAAGGACCAGCATCCTCCGGGCACCCAGCATCATGGGTGGTGGTGGGGTCATCAGGAAGGACGAGTGGTCAGCAGGATGGAAGGGAGTTGAGAGGAAGGGGGAGGACCAGGTGCAAGGACTGGAGTGGGAGGTTCGGGGCTCTACATGGAGTCTCAGGTGAGCCCACACTGCAAGAGGGTGGGGGGCTTCTTTCCCCAAGGGGAGTGAGTAGGTACCTAGGCAGCTCTGCAGGAACTCAGGTGTTTGGGCCCCTCCCAGAGGCTCGCTGCAGTCCCGCTAGACCTGTTCAGTTCTAGAGGTCAAGGCGAGCTGCAAGGTTAGGGAGTGAGGGGTTGGCAGAGAATGACACATGCACTACTATGTGGAAAGCAGCTATGCTCACACTGTACCACCGATGCCTCTATGTGCTCTGCTTGAGTGAGGAACAGTTGTCCCCACCCACGAAGTAGAACTGGCCTATTTCCATTCTCTGGAAACAACCAACCCGGTGTCCAGTAACAGGAGGAATACAGTGTATACGTACAGGGGAAATATCCTTCAGCAATCAACGAAGAAGCTTTTACAAGGAGCAACATGGGTGAAAAAAGCCTGGCACAGTGGGCAGGAACTCAGGACCCTGAGGCGGGAGGATCACCAAGAGTTCCAGGCCTGCCTAGGCTACATAGTGATTTCAAAGCCAGGCTGAACTACCTAGTGAGACCCTGTCTCAAAAACAACAAAATGGAGCCAGGCATGGCGGCTCACGCCTGTAATCCCAGCACTCGAGAGGCAGAGACAGGAGGATTGCTGAGTTCGAGGCTTGCCTGGGCTACATAGTGAGCTCAGGGCCAGCTTGAACTACAAAGCAAGACCCTGTCTCAAAAAAAAAAAAAAAAAAAAAAAGCAACAAAGTGGAGCTGGGGATTTAGCTCAGTGGTTCCAGCTTCTGCCTAGCAAGCATAAGGTCCCTAGTTCAATTCCTGGTAACCACATAAAATGATACCAGGCATGGTAGCTCAGTTCTGTAATCTAATCCCAGCACTTGGGAGGCAGAAGCAGGAAGATTGCTGTGAGTTCGAGGCTTACCTGGGATACATAGTGAGCTCAGGGCCAGACTGAGCTACAAAGTGAGACCCTGTCTCAAAGAAAAACAAAAAAAGAAAAAAAACTGCAGGGATCCAGGAATCTGGAAGTGTGGATACAAGCAAGTTGGAAGTGTAAAGCCGCCAAAGAGTATATTCTGAAAGTCATTAGTAGATGTTGTCCGGACTGCTGAGGTCACCAATTAATGCTATTTTCTTTTTCTTTCCTCTCTCATTCCTTTTTTTTTCTCTTTTTTTATTGTTACTGAATTAAAAAAAAAAAAGTAGCAGGCCGCTCACTACACTGTGACTTTGCTTTGCAGATGAAGTACAACTTGCCCTCCTGGTGTGACCGAGTCCTCTGGAAGTCTTACCCCCTGGTGCACGTGGTGTGTCAGTCCTATGGTGAGTCCCGCTGTGGCTTGTAAGAAAAGCACAATTGGGGGCCTCAGTCTGCTCATCTGGAAAACGGATGCACTCCCCTACCCATAGTCAAACGACCTGGAAGAGCCCATGCATCACCTCCACATGTGAGCCCTCTGGGCCTGTGTCCCTTTTCCAGCCACAACCCCTTCCCACATCCGATCAGTTCCCGTGTCTGGGGCAAGGCAGCCATCTCCCCCTCACCAGCCCCCCTGCATAGAGCCTGGAGACAGTAGCAGCTCGTAGAAAGCAACTTCCTGCTTGGGGGCCTAATGTTGGCTCCCAGAACTGCTACACAGTGAGGAGCAGAGAGGAGTCCACCCACACCTGAGGCTTGGCGAGAAGGGAAGGGAGAAGGGACAGGGAATCTCAGTGAGGACACTGAGGGCACAGTAGGTTTCATGAGGTGGGGGTGCAGGAGGTAGAAATTGGAGAGAAAGGAAGGGAGATTGAGTTTTTTTCAGGAAATCGGGCTGAGCCAGGAGTCTCTGTCTTCGGGTTATTAACACCACGGGCATTCAGCTGTTTGCATGACACAATACCCCAAACCTGGTGCCTCAGGGTGCCCACCCTTTCCTCACAGCTGGCTGGGCACTCCCAGGTGGCCACCTTTGTGCCGGTTGCTGGCTTGGCAAGGTCCCTGCAGTAACCCCTCCACAGCCCCTGCCTGCGCCGCCCCAGCTTGTTTTCCAGGGTTCTGCCCCAAGCCCTTCTCCTGCCCCTCCCTGCAGGCAGCACCAGCGACATCATGACGAGTGACCACAGCCCAGTGTTTGCCACATTTGAGGCTGGGGTCACTTCCCAGTTCGTCTCCAAGAACGGTAAGCAGCGGCCCGATTCTGGGTCTCTGTCTCCCTCGGAGATGGGGTGGGGTACTCAGCAGTCTGGGATCTGCATGGGTGGGCCTGATCTCCTGCCGGGCCGGGAGCTCAGCACCCATCTCCAGGCATGCAAGCCACATCACCACGTCACCATGTCACCCTTCCCATCCAAAGCATCTGCCTGCTGTGTCCAGCAAATACACTGACCTATTGCAAACTTGCCTTCTGTAGTCAGAAAGGTTGCATGAGGTGGTGTCTGCCAGAGTGCGGCCTGGCTACACCAAAGAGGACTCTGGGCACAGGCCTGGGACGATCATTGATTATTGCTGCATTTGTTCTGTTGTGCTTAAAGCTGATCTCTTCTGGGTAGGCAAAAGCTTTAGCTTTCCATTTAACAATGTGCTGTACTTTATTTAATTACATTTATGCTTTCAAAGTGGGTCTATTTAAAACATTAAGTAGACATTAGAGGTGCCAAAGATATTAGACACTGTGGAAGTGTAGTGTGGGCGGCTGTCTTGGAAAACACTAGATCTTTGTTTTCAGTTTGCTTTTGGTTTTGGATTTTGTGTTTTTTGTTTCCTTTGGTTGAGGGGGGCAGGGTCTTGCTATGTAGTTGGCTTTGAATTTATTACATAGCCCAAGCTATGTATTAGCTTTTGAATTCTGAGTGATCCTCCTGCCTCGGCCTCCCAAGTGCTGGGATCACAGGTGTGTACTACCATACCCAGTTCTGGAAACACAGGATTTACAGACAGTTTTTCAAGTTTCCAAACCAGCCCTGGTCCCTAGGGTGCTGGGCAGTCCCTGTCATGAGTCTATCTGGCCCTCAGCCTGAGCAACCAGGACTGCTCTTTCCACCTGTGCAGCCCATTAGGAAGGCTGCGTGTGGGGACCCAATGAAGGCAGGGAGAGGCCCTCTCCCTCTGTCCTCTGTACCTATGGGACCCAGCTGAGACTGGCTCAGTGTCTTTCTGGGGCGCAGCCCTGGCAACATGGTCTCTGCCCCCCAACTTGGTGCTCCTCCATCAGTTGTCTCCTTTCCAGCTTCAGCCCCTGCCTCACCAGAACCTCCTTAGTCTGGAGTTTGCCCTCATCCCTGCTCCCCGGCTCCCCTTTCTCTGGCTTTTGCAGCCTCAGTGGGGCGGCCCATGTCACCTCCCCGATCACTGTGACATCCAGGACACTGATTCCTTGGAGGGAGCTTAGTTCAAGTGCCCCCTAAGGGAGTCTGGCCCAAGAGTGTGGGGTCCCACAGGAGAAAGGGAAGGACAGATGGGTGGGAGAGATGGAAGGAAAGGTTTCTTTTTGCTCTCTAGTGGCTCAGGATTTATAGGAAAGGAAAGAATGTTTAAAGCCAGCTTACATCCCCAAACGTATAGTCCAAGCCCAGTCTGAGCTGCAGGGTAAGACCCTGACTCAAAGAAAGAAAGAAAGAAAGAAGGAAAGAAAAAGGGAGCCAGCTTATGGACAGTGGCAGGGGCACTGTCGAAATCCACAGTCACAAGTTAACTGCGTAATGTGACAGGTCAGGGGTCAGGGTAAGGACTGAGGATACTGTGCTTCAGGGAGACAGAGCAGGTGGAAACCAGGCATAGATCCTGGTACTCAGGAGGCGGAGGCTGGAGATCACTGGAGTTCAAAGCCAGCTTGAACTACACAATGAGAACCTGTCTTAATTTTAAAAAGCTGCATGCAAGCCACTGGACTAGTGAGACAGGGAGCACCTGGGCCGTTGCCCCAGCTGTCCTTGAAGACTGCAGAGCAAGGTTAAGGGCTTTTCCCGGGCCATGCAGAGAGTGGCTCTTGGCTTCTCAAGTTGTGTCCTCTGTGCTCCACCCCTGGGTGACTAGAGAGGCTGTTGCCATCACTGTGATGCCCAGTGTGGGTTGGCACCAGCACCCACAGTAGCTTTACTCCAAGGTAAACTTCTTCCCCCTGGACTCTACCCTTGCTGGGACCCTAAGAGGAAGCTTGGCACAGTGAGCCGGCACTCGGGAGGAAGGCTTGCAGAGCAGCTAGCTGACTGAAGACCCTCCACCCTGGCGCCCTGCCACTGACCCTGTTCTCCCTGCTGCAGGCCCTGGGACTGTGGACAGCCAAGGGCAGATCGAGTTCCTTGAGTGCTACGCCACTTTGAAGACGAAGTCCCAGACCAAGTTCTACCTGGAGTTCCACTCCAGCTGCCTGGAGAGTGAGTGGCCTCGGCTGCCCTTTGTGGGGTAGGGCTGGCCTCTGTCCTGAGTCCTTTTCAGCATCCATGTCTGGCCTCGTTTCTCATCTCTGCGAAGAACTCAGAGAAGTGGGACTCAGTGCGGGGAGTCAGTCCTCCATGAGCCCTGAGGACTGGAGCAGCCACCGATGTACTGACCCTGAGTCCCGCTGGGCACCTGGCTCCTCGCCCTGCCTGCTCAGCAAACTGTAACACCCTCGAGTTCCCTGAGCTGGGCTGTAAGCCTGTGTCTCGAGCAGAGCTACTGAGCCCATGGAAGTCACTGAGTGCCCTGAACAGCTGCTGCCATCCACCTGCCGTTGTCCGGGACCCTCATTCTTGTGGCACCTCCCACCAAGCTGCAGTGGGCACCTCCTCTTACGGAGACTGTGTTGAGGAAACACCCTTTCAGGGTGACATTTCTAGGCATATCACTGCCAGCTCTTCCTTGGCTCTAGTTCTCGCTGGACAGTCTGGAAGGAGGAGGTGAGGGAGGAGGAAGCATGATACTGGTGCTTCCAGAAGCCAGAAGTTGTCACCAGCCACAGTTCTGTCCCCTGTGCCTGGCCCTTGTCCAGCTCAGCCTTGGTGACACAGTAGCTTTTGCCACCAAGTCCCCAAGCCCAGTGCAGCAAGCCGGGTCAGAGCAGCACCAAAAAGGATGAGGATTTTGGTGCGGGTGTTTTTAATAAACTATCGAGACATTTGCATACATTTCTATGGAAACGGTATATTAGGAGCCTTAAATTAGAATTTCAAAAGGCTGCTATCCTGAGTGGCGTGGGACGAGCTGTCATGTTTCCCAATCTTCTTGCCTGTGATGTGATGATTTCTTCGTTGCCTGGTTTATTGCTAAGGGGAGCAGAAGAGGAGGTGGGGATCTCTCTGATTTTCCTAAAAATAATTAGAGCATGTTGGCAAATGACCATTCCCTGCGCAAAAACAGAATCCCCAGGCAGCCTGACTCTTTGATGGGGCTGAGGACCCCAAGACTTCGGAGGGAGTAAACCTTCTTCCCTGCTGGGGGCAGGGCCCCAGGGGCTGTCTCTTTGTCGAACCCTGCTCTGTCTTCTGTCCCCCACAGGCTTTGTCAAGAGCCAGGAAGGAGAAAATGAAGAGGGCACCGAGGGGGAGCTGGTGGTAAAGTTTGGCGAGACCCTTCCCACGGTAACTCTGGGAGAAAATGCTCCTGGGGGGGATGTTGGGGTCACCAGTCCCATAACATTGGCTAAGAGTAGAGCCAAGGCCCCTCCTGAGCCAAGGGAGCTGGAATCCCACAGACTAAAGGCAACAGAGGTGTGAGAGGCCCCAGTATTCAGTTCCTGTTGGCTGCAATCTAACAGTCAAAAGAAAGTCACACAATTTTGCAAAGAAGAGAACAATAGCCTGCTATGGTGATGAATGCCTGTAATCCTCAGGAGGTTGAGTCAGGAGGATCACTGTGAGTTCGACACCCTGTGTGACATGGCCCAAACTGAGTAGCAGACCTTGCCTCAAGAAAATCCAGAAATAAAGAAATAAGATGGGAACCCTAGTCTTCAGAATGAGAGGCTCATTTATGGTCACGCATCTGAGGTAGCAGACGCAGGATTCTGCTTCAAATATACTCAGTTTCCTTTTTTCTTTCTTTCAACTAATTTTTTAAAGAGTTTCACTGGTAGAATGTGTTTTTTTTTGTTTTTTGTTTGTTTTTGGACTGGGGATGGAACTTGGGACCTTGTTCTTATGAGGCAGGTACCAGAACCACTGAGCTAAATCCACTGAGTTAAATCACCTGCCTCGAATTTAGTCTTCTGATAATAGAATTATATTTGCAGCACTTGGGAGGCAGAGACTGGAGGATTGCTGAGTTCGAGGCTTGCCTGGGCACCATAGTGAGCTCAGGGCCAGCCTGAACTACAACGCGAGACTCTGTCTCAAAAAGCAAAAAAAAAAATAGAATTGTATTTGCTTTTCATAATGATCACACCCATTGTGAGGAGCTGGCACGTGCCCGTCGGACATCCCCACCCTTGTCACTTTCCTTTCCTTTACCCACGCCTGCCCTGGTTTGCGCACTGCTCAGGGATGACCCACAGGCCTTTTTGGGGGTGTCTGCTGCAGTAGAGTACACAGCCCATTCCAGACTTGGCTTCAGACCCTTCTCCAGGTTTTCTTAGACCCTCCAGAGGAGGGAAGGGAGGGAGAGAGGCAGTGGGCATGGGGCCGTCTGAAGTCAGCCTTCTCCCTGGGGCCTGGGGGCTCAGCCAGCATCGGAGGCCTGGGGCACAGGTGGTAGGGGCAGGAGAAGAAAGTGAGGCGCTGCCTGGGGGCCGGGTGCATTTTTGGTGTCCTCCTGCACTCTCGTCTCAGGGAGCCCTGTTTCCCGTGCATGCCCCATTCCCACCTGTCCACCCACCTGCTTCCTCGCCCACTCCCACTTGTTGGCACTGACCCTGGGACTTCTCCCTGCAGCTGAAGCCCATCATCTCTGACCCTGAGTACCTGCTGGACCAGCACATCCTGATTAGCATTAAGTCCTCTGACAGTGACGAATCCTACGGTAAGCTAAGCATCCCTACCTGTCTCTCCTTCCCTGTCCCATTGGCTCTGGGCATAATGGCCTGGACCCAACTCCCTCCCACACATGGAGCCTCCTGGGTGTCCAGTCTGTGTACTTTTTGGATAGTATGTGATTTCATCCTGACAGGAGTTACTGTATTAGGCAGCTGAGACATGCCACACAGTGTAAAGGAGGAGAGGTTTATTTTGGTCATGAGTTCTGTGGGTTCATTCTGTGTTCAGCTGGCCGAAACATGCTGAAAGGAAATGAAAGGGGAAACCTGCTCACTTGACAGCAGTCAGGAAGCAGAAAGAGAAGGGAGGAGCTAGAAACAAGAGCACATCTTTCCAGAGCACACCCCCAATGGCCACCTCCAAGCAGGTCCCACCTCCTAACACATTTAGCTACTGAACTCCATAGGTGAGGCTGAGTCAGAAGGATCACCACAATTTCAAGGCCAGTCTGAGACACATATTGAGACCCTGTCTCAAAAAACCTCAATGGGCTGGGCATGGTGGCTCATGCTTATAATCCCAGCACTCGGGAGGCAGAGGCAGGAGGATTGCTGAGTTCGAGGCTTGCCTGGGCTACATAGTGAATTCAGGGCCAGACTGAACTACAAAGCGAGACCCTGTCTCAAAAAAAAAAAAAAAAACTCAATGGATAAATGCACTGATGAGTATAGCACGCCCATGATCCACTCACCACACACACACACACACAGAGGACTTTGAGGACATTTAGATCTAAACCATAACAGCTACCACTCCCCACTGCATGGGTACAAACAGAAGCCCAGAAGGATCAAATGACTAACCCAGGTCCCAAAGATATAATTGGCTGAGCCGTAATCTGAGCCCAGTTTTGCCTATACTTTGAGCCTGAGTTTCACCCTCGATGCAAAGCTGCAGCCTGCCCCCTGCCCCGTTGGGCAAGTCAGCTTCCTTTGGATTTTAGGGCTTTTTCTTTGCATGAATTTTGAACTTTTCTTTCCTATTCATCTTGATTTGTCATTTGTGTTATTGTTTTAAACCTTGGGAAGTTGGCATCCCCTATGGCGACCAGATTAATATTCACTTTTGTCTTTCTGCTGGATTTTCTAGGGGTTAATTTTTCTTTTTACAGTAACTAATCCATGGAGAGTTCATTTTGCTGTGAGGTGTGAGATATTTGCCCCAGATTGCAGAGGCATTGTTCATAAGGGGCTATGAACTGACCCCTTGTTTGGCTATTATTTTATTGTCTTCTTTTGTTTGTTTGTTTGTTTGTTTGTTTGTTTGTTTGTTGAGACAGGGTCTCTCTGTGTAGTTCAGACTGAACTTGAACTCACTATGGAGCCCAGGCTGGCCTTAAACTCTGGGTGATCCTCCTGCCTCAGCCTCCTTAGTGCTGGGATGACAAGCATCAGTCACCATGTCCAGCTGGGCCATTGTTCTGAGGCACTGTCTTCAGGTGTTAGGATCCAGTCTCCAAATTAATTAATGCTCCATGTTCCTCCATGGAGAGTTGGATCTTGATGCTGTTATCGGGTTCTCTTACCCTCAGGTGAGGGGTGCATTGCTCTTCGGCTGGAGGCCACAGAAACCCAGCTGCCCATCTATACACCACTCACCCACATTGGAGAGATGACGGGCCACTTCCGCGGTGCCATTAAGCTGCAGACCTCCCAGGGCAAGAAGAGGGAGAAGCTGTATGGTAAGCCAGCCCCCTGGCCCCTCCCAGCCTGTGCATACATTAGGGGCCTGTACATAGAGCCTGTGATTCCTCACAGACAAAATTCCCTAGGTCTGTCTGCTGTGGCCTTGACAAGACTCAAAGGAGAGCAGGCAATCTGACCCTTCCTTTCCCTATTGAAGACTTTCTCTAAACCAGGTGTAGTGGCACACACATGCCTGTCATCCAGCTCTTTGGGAGGCTGAGGCAGGAAGATCACAAGTGCAGGACCAACCTGGGTGACTTAGCAGGACTCAGTGTCCAAAAAGAAAAAAAAGTTGGGGTGAATGGGGTTTCTCGGGATCACACATCCCCAGTACCATTTAAAAAAATTGCCTCCAGGGCTGGAGATTTAGTTCAGTGGTTCCAGCGCCTGCCTAGCAAACTCAGGGTCCCTGGTTCAATTCCTAGTGACCACATACAACAATACCAGGCATGGTGACTTACGCTTATCAGCAGTCTGTACCACATAGCATAATGCCGGGTTTGGTGGGCTCACGCCTATAATCCCAGCATTCAGGAGGCAGAGGCGGGAGGATTGCTGAGTTTGAGGTTTGCCTGGGCTACAAAGTGAACTCAGGGCCAGCCTGAACTACAAAGCGAGACCCTGTCTCAAAAAATAAAAAAATAAGAAGTTGCCTCCAGCACACTATCACCCACACTGACACCTGGAAGACCCACCCTTGTTCTTAGCATATTGCTTTGGTTTATTTCCCTCCTCTGATCCTTTAGTCTGTCCCCGGGCAGGGTATCTGTACACTTTCTCAACCTGACCCCAAGTCTTTATGTCCTCTTAAGTGGCACTTCTTACTTCAGCTGACTGCAGGGAAGTTTCACTTATTGTGGCTCCCAAAGAATGACACTGAGACTGGAGACATAACTCGGGGTAGAGCGCTTGCCTCGAATCCTCCCCAGTGCACTAACAATACACACCCTCACGCCAATGCAATAAGCTAACTGCTCTCTTCACCCTCTGTGAAACCCCATCTGTACCCAAAGGAGACCTTGCTGATCAAGTCTTAGATAAAAACGCTCTCAGGCTAGGGATTAGCCAGTGCTTCTGGTGACTGCCTATAAAGCCCAAGATACACAGTTTGATCCCCGGTACTGGAAAGAATAAATAAATAAAAAGAGTCCTCACTCTTTTTTTTTTGAGACAGGGTCTCACTTTGTAGTTCAGGCTGGCCCTGAGCTCACTATGTATCCCAGGCAAGCTTTGAACTCAGCAATTCTCCTGCCTTTGCCTCCTGAGTGCTGGGATGACAGGCATGAGCCACTAAGCCCACCATTGTGGTATGTGGTACTAACTGCTGATGAGCATGAGTCACTACACCTGGTATTGCTGTATGTGGTTGCTGGAGATCAAACTTGGGACCTTGCACTTGCTAGCCAGGTCTTGGAACCACTGAGGTAAATCCCCAGCCCAGTCCCCCATCTTTTGGGAAGACAATATTAACATCATGAGAACATAGAGTGCTGAGATTCAGATTTGTCATTTTCTCTTACCTCTACTCAAAGGTTTGAAGCTTGCAAATTCATATCTGTACTTCCCATTAAATCTTCTCTGTTTGATGTAAAATAATAAAAGGGTTAAGAGCTACCCAAAATCTGTTACAGCTCTTCCTTTTTATACAGGTGACAGTTGATTTCCTTTTCTCCCTCTAATCCCTACTAAGACCTGAAATGCCACAATGAACTGGGTTCTAAATACAAACCTGATAATGTATGAAGTAATTGTCTCACACATCTCATCTACCTTATGTCTCACGGCAGTCTTGTGTTATTGTCCTTATTTGTCAAAAGGGATACAGGCACACAATGGCTAAATGATTGGCTTCAGGTCATATGTCCAGTCAGTGGCTGGGCAAAGGTGAGATTGGAGGTTCATACAGTGTCCCTGGGTGACGTCCCTGTGGATCTGACTCCTTTTTGCGCCATGAAAGGTGCTTTCTCCCACCAGACAGTGGGTCAGAGTGATGGAACTTGACACCTTGGCAGCCATAAGCCAGAGCCAGAGATGAAGATAGAAGTCTCCATTCCCCTAAAACCCCTGTGCGGGTTGGCCCTGAGTAGTAAATGTTATTTTGAAGCCACTGTTTACCTTTGTTTTGTTTTAATCTTATAAGCACTATTTACCTGTTTTGCTCCTTGCTAAAACCAACAAGTTGGGACTGTCACTTGAAATGACAAGTCTGTGTCACACATACCAATTCTTCTTTTTCTGGAGCCATGGCAGGCATAACTAATCGATCACCATGTTCCTGAAGCCATGGCAGGCACAACTAATCAATTACTAAATGGAAACCTCAGGCTTTTGCTTAAAACACTTCCCCAAGTAGCCATAATTTACCATCCACTTTGCCATCCCTAACCAGGTTTCAGAAGCCAACCCTCATGTGCTCTTTCTTGGCCCTTGCCTTCTAGACTTTGTCAAGACAGAGCGGGATGAGCCCAGTGGGATGAAGTGTCTGAAGAACCTCACCACCCATGACCCCATGAAACAGTGGGAACCTACTGGCAGGTAGGCCGGATCTGGGGACTTGTGTGCCAGCTCGGCTATGCAGAGCAGGGCACAAGAGAAGCCACAGGCAGAGGAGGGGGCTCCTGCCCACCCCAGAAGAACTCTGTCCTGCCCTTAGCTCCAGTCTTCAGACCACAGACCCACGTATCTGGAGAGGTCCATGTGACCGTGAGAAAGCCTGGGAGACTCCCCCCACCCCAACCCGAGGCTCATTCAGCTCCCTGGTGTTAGTTATTCACTATGGGGTATCAGGTGCCAGAGAAACTGCGGCAAATCAGGTGCAGCCCCCCCAGCTTGGGGATGGGGGCCAAAAGGTGCTGCAGAGGGATCCCTGAGACCCAAGTGCCCTGGCCTCCTTGTTCTCGTGATCATTGCTGACTGTGTGGGGTGTCAACATTGAGTAGTCTCGCCTAGGCCTGTACTGAGCACCCCCAGTTACCAGCCCCACCAGACCTCAATCCGTAAATCCACGGGGCAGAGCCAAGGGACATCAGAGGGCACTGTCCCCAGGTAGGTGAGAAGGCAATCCCTGACCCTGCTTCCGTCTCCCTGCAGGGCCCCTCTGTGCAGCTCTCTGAGCATCACCGACATCGTGAATCCCAGCTACATAGGCCTGGGCCCCTTTGGGCAGCCCATGCACCCCAAATCGGCCATGTCCCCATCCCCAGACCAGCCCCTCCCGGCCTGGAGCTATGACCCGCTGCCTAAGGACTCCTCCCTGGGCCCTGGGAGAGGGGACAGCCCTCCCACACCTCCCTCCCAGCCACCACTGTCACCCAAGAAGTTCTCCTCCACCTCAGCAAGCCGGGGCCCCTGTCCCCGGGCACAGGACTCAAGGTCAGTATGCTTGTAACTTAGACCACTGGTTGGAGTCCACTCTAGAACAGCCTCAAGGGTGGGGCCTGTTGGTGTCCACGAAGCCCTAGCCCAGTAATGCAGTAGGGTTTTGTTTTATTTATTTTTAAATGGTCTGTGATTATGACCATTTATGGTCTGTGTTTATGACCAAGTGACAGGGTTTTATTTGTTTTTGCAGTACGTGGGGATCACAACCTTGCACTCGCAAGGCTGGTGTGGTGCCACTGAGCTAAATCCCTGGTCTGATAAAATGGGATTTTAAAAGGGAGGAATAGGAATGTTTATAAAGTGCTCTGAAGTACTCTGCTCAGGAATGGAAGCCAGCTTCCCCTAGACAGGCTCACAGCCAGATACCTGGCTTTTTTTTTTTTTTTTTTTTTGAGACAGGGTCTCGCTTTGTAGTTCAGGCTAGCTCTGAGCTCACTATGTAGCCCAGGCAAGCCTCGAACTCAGCATTCCTCTTGCCTCTGCCTCCCGAGTGCTGGGATTACAGGCGTGAGCCACCAAGCCCGGCCCTGGCATTTTCTTTAATAAGCAGAACCCTGTCCTGGGAGGTTATGTCCCTTAAATTCATGCCAGAAAGTAAAATGTGTCCACTGCTCATTCCCACAAGTGGCTCGGCAGGAAGTAAGAGCAGTGATAAATCAGGAAGCAGCACTCAAGCCTTGGTTAGATGGGCAGTTCTTCCTCCCCCCACAAGTCAGATTTGCTGTTCTCTTCCCTTAATCTTTGTCCTGTCTCTGTCTGTGTCTCCTCTGGCTTTTGTGGCAACTGCTCTACTGTTTCCTCCTTTCCCTAATGAGTTATGTGACAAAGGGAATCCCTTCCAGGGAGGGCACTTTGTTACACAGTGTCACACAGTAGTTTAGGTTTATAATTTCAGCTTCTCAGGAGGCTGAAGCAGGAGGATCAAAAGTTCGAGCCCAGCCTGGGCAACTTATGAAACTCTCTCAAAATTAAAAGAGATGGGAGTAGGGATATAGCTCCTCCATCTCTAGTGCCTCAAAGCAAACAAACAGAAATACTGTTAATTCAAATGCAGGCTGGCAGGCCACAGGTTTTGTTTTTTTCTTGAGTAAATGGCAGCTTCCTACAAGTCTGAAAGATCATCGTGAGACCCTTATGACACACAGGTGGTCACAGAAGAGTCACGGGGTCCCAGAGCAGATTCAGAGGGCGAAGAGAGGCCGCGGGGCTGTAGAAGGCCGGCTGGGCCTGTTGCAGTGACAGGAAGAAGAAGAGGGTAGTCTGCTGAGGAGGCAGGACTGGGGTGACAATAAGTTCATGGCTCCCTAGTGCCAGAGTCTCTCTTGCTCCCAGGTTTGAGGGCATGGAAAAACACCACCATTGTATTTTAGTTACTACTTTTTTATTGCTGTGATGAGCATAGAACAGAGAATGAACCATTTCACAATAAGCAATTTGGTGCATTCACAGTGTTATTACTACAACCACTACCTCTAGCTCTTTTCGAAATGTTTTTAAATCCAATCATTTTATTTCTGGTTTGAGTCTCACTATGTAGGTCTGGCTGGCTGGCCTTGAATTCACTGTGTATCACAGGGAGGCTTGAAACTCATAGCAGTTGTCCTGCTCAGCTTCCTAAATCCTGGAATTAACACCTGGCTCATGTCCAGTATTATTTTTATTTTTATTTTTGAGACAGGGTCTTGCTTTGTAGTTCAGGCTGGCCCTGAACTCACTATGTAGCCCAGGCAAGCCTGGAACTCAGCAATCCTCCTGTCTCTGCCTCCTGAGTGCTGGGATTACAGGCGTGAGCCACCACACCCGACATTCCGGTATTATTTTTATTTTCAAACTATTTTTGTCATCCTATTTGTTTTCTTTGTTTTTGTTTTTTGTTTGTTTGTTTGTGGTACCAGGGATTCTCAGGTTCTCAGGATTTCATGCTTGAAAGGCGGCAGGTGCTGGAACCACTGAGCTAAATCCCTGGCTATTTTTAACTTTTGAGACACAGGTCTCACTACATTGCCCAGACTGACCTAGAACTTGGCATTCTCTCCGGCCTCAGCTTTCCCAGCAGCTGGTATTACCTGTGTCGCCCTGTGGGACTGGTTCCAAAACATCTTTAATCAACCCTAGACAAAAGCACAGTCCATGAGGTGGCCACATAGCACCCTGTTTCCCAGATTCTGAACACTGCCTGCTCCTCCCTCTTTGCTTCAGCTCTAGGCCCAGTGAGCTGGGGAAAGGGGCAGCCGACTCCCCCCAAGAGGACCTGCTGCCTACCAAGCCGGAGATGTTTGAGAACCCGCTATATGGCTCCGTGAGCACCTTCTCCAAGGTGGTCTCCAGGAAAGAGCAAGAGTCCCCCAAGATGCAGCGGAAGGAGGCTCCACCCTGCCTGGAGCCGGCAGCAGTGTCACCCAGCATCTTGCTCTCCAAAGCCCAGGAGGCTGAGGGCAACAAGGGCCCGGGCAAGCAGGTGCCCACACCCTTCCTCAGCCCCATGCCCCGGCTCCGCTCCTTCACCTGTTCAGCCTCCACCGAGGGCAAGGCTGCCAGTGGGGACAGGAGCCAGGGAAAGCCCAGGGGTGCCTCTGGTTCCCAGGCCCCTGTGCCAGCCAAGAGACCCATCAAGCCATCCCGGTCGGAGGTGAGCCAGCAGCCAATGCCCACCCCTGCACCCCGGCCGCCCCTGCCAGCCAAGAGTCCAGCCGTCCTGCAGCTGCAGCACGCCAAGGGCCGCGACTACCGTGACAACTCCGAGCTCCCACATCATGGCAAGCACCGGCAGGAGGAGGGGCTGCTGGGAAGGACGGCCATGCAGGTGAGCCAGGCCTGCGAGTATGTGTGCGTGTGAGCAACCAGGGTGTGCCTATGGTATCCTGTGAGGGAGAGCTAGAGCAGGATTTGAATCCAGGCCTGTCTGCCCCTGTATTCATGACCCTGCACTGAATGGGACAAAGAAGGGCTGTGCCTAAAAGTCCCAGCCCCACATGCTTCCCAAAGAAAAGGAGCCCAGCTTGTTTCTAGTTCACTCTTCCCCTTCGCACCAGTACATGTGTTTAAAATGTCTCATCCCAATACTTAGACACCAGATGTAGTATCCCCTTCCTGCCTGAATAATAATAGATTTCTTTTTGAGCAAAACTACTCATGACTCAGAACAGACTCAGGGGTAGGGGCTTAGCATGCGCAAGTCTCTGGGTTTGGTCACCAGGCCACTAGTGACCTAGTGACCTAGTGGAGCCGGGGCATAGGGCTGAGGAAGGGTGTGGGCACCTGCTTGCCCGGGCCCTTGTTGCCCTCAGCCTCCTGGGCTTTGGAGAGCAAGATGCTGGGTGACACTGCTGCCGGCTCCAGATAAACCAGTCAATTAATTAGTTTTAAAAACAAAGTTGGGGGGCTGGAGATTTAGCCCAATGGTTCTGGCATCTGCCTCGCAAGCACAAGGTCCCTGGTTTGATCCTGGTAACCACATACAACACCGGGCCTGGTGGCTCACGCCTGTAATCCCACCATTTGGGAGGCAGAAACAGGAGGATTGCTGAGTTCAAGGCTTGCCTGGACTATGTAGTGAGCCCAGGGCCAGGCTGAACTACAAAGCAAGACTCTCTTAAAAAAAAAAAAAAAGAGTTGGGAACCCGTGTCTTAGACTTGAATCCTGACTCTCTTATTTTTGGGCTTTGCACCCTGAGGCTGTGTACTCATCTGTAAAATGGGGCTACTAATAGTATTTGCCTTATAGATTTATAGGAAGAACTAAATTATGCTGTGTGCTATTTATGTATTATTATTCCAGGGTTTTTGAGAAGAGTCTCACTATGCATTTGAGGCTGGACTTGAACTCACTATGTTGCCCAGACTGACCCCAAATTTTCAGTTCTCCTTGTACCTCAGCCTCCCATGGCTAGCATCCTCCTGCCTTAACCTCCCAAGTACTGGGATTACAAGCCTGAACCACCATGCCATGGTATATATGTTATGCATGATACGCATGTTATTTATTATATAATAATAATACATAATCATGTATCACTAAGTGCATATAATTCATATTTATTAGAATGAGAAAATATAATGAATGTTGTTTTTTTTTTTTTTTGAGACAGGGTCTCACTTTGTAGTTCAGGCTGGCTCTGAGTTCACTATGTAGCCTAGGCAAGCCTCCAACTCAGCAATCCTCCTGTCTCTGCCCCCCGAGTGCTGGGATTACAGGCGTGAGCCACCACATCCGGCACTGTGGTATGCGGTATTGATTGTTGGTGGGCGTGAGTCTCCACGCCCAGCATTGTATATGGTTACCGGGGATCGAACTCAGGATCTTGCACTTGCGAGGCAGGTGCCGGAACCACTGAGCTAACCCTCCGGCCCAATATAATGAATGTTTAAAAGTTATTACAATAAAAGACACATTGCCATTAATGTCCCCCAATACTCCCCTTTGCTTTGAAAAGTTTCTTTTTTTTTTTTGAGCAAGTGTCTCATAAGATGTGATCAGAAATATGGAGAATGCTGCTTCTGAATCCCATCCAGCTGAAAGAGAGCTTGTGAACACATGGTGCCATGTCCTCGTCCACATTAGTCACGCATCTCACACTGAGAGCAGTTCTTCCCCAAGGTCAAGATGACCATGGGCCAGAGATTTAGCTCAGTGGTTCCAGTGCCTGCCTCACAAGTGCAAGGTCCTGAGTTCGATCCCCGGTAACCACATACAATGCTGGGTGTGGTGACTCATGCCCACCAGCAATCAATACCGCGTAGCACAGTGCCAGGTGTGGTGGTTCACGCCTGTCATCCCAGCACTTGGGAGGCAGAGACAGGAGGATTGCTGTGAGTTCAAGGCTTTCCTGAGCTACATAGTGAGCTCAGGGCCAGCCTGAACTACAAAGCAAGACCCTGTCTTAGAGAGAGAGAGAGAGAGAGAGAAAGAGAGAAGCAAGCAAGGAAGGATGGATGGATGGATAGATAGATAGATACATACATACATACATAGATGGCCATGAGAGGGAAATGTTTCAAGCCAATTCAGGACATAGAGGCAGTCAAGACAGAGGAGCTGAAGACACTCACAAAAGAGGGCTCCAGAGCTGCTGTGGGAAATGGTGAGAACCACGGGGTTCCTGTGTCTGAAGTGAGAGGAGCGTTTTGAGGGGCAGGCATAGTAGGGGATGTCTTTGACTGTGATCATGTCTTCACTGTAGTTTTTGGCCCACTGCGTGGTGTGTGTTACACAGTGAGAAGAGTGTGCCCACGGCCATCTGGTCTGGGTCCCTGACAGTCCACCTTTCCATCCAGCAGTGACACCCTTGGAGGCTGGCCAGTGACAGGAGCCTGGAGGAGCAGCAGAAGCCTAGAAGCCTCTCCCATGACCTCCTTCTGGTTCCCTACCTTGCTTCCTTGCAAAGCTTTATATTTTTTGGAACGGCCTCACTTCTCTGTGGCCCACAACTGCACTGGCTGTGTGGTTGCTGTGGAACAGAGGACACATCCCTCACAGCAGCTACAGCCCTGGGCCCTAGCGTGGCCTTGGTACTTGGGCCCCCAGGCCTTATTCAGGTCCTCACTGTGAGGAGAAGAACTGAAGTGCCAATTTGGGAAGAGAAATATAAATAATAATAATAATAATATTAATAATAATAGTAGCCACTTGGGCAGAGGAATTGGCCTGTGCCGCGTGCGTCACCGAGTACTTTAAGGACATTGTCTGGGGACAGCGTCCCGACTGAGGCTCCAGCCATGCAGAGGAGCAGGGTGCCCATGCCCTGCATCTAGAGGGTTTCAGCAGCAAAGCATTAAGCCGGCTGGTGCTCACGAGAGAAACGAGCTGGCGCAGGGCCTCGTCCAGGGAACAAGCTCAGCTTCGGTGATATAGGCTGCTTCGCCGAGGCTGGATCCCTACAGCTGCACAGGAGTAGGGTCTGCCTGGGCAAAAGCTGGCGAGTTTCCTGTGGCTCTCTAGCCAGGAGGTGGAGGTGCCTGGTCTCAGATCTCCAAGGCCCTGCCGGTCCACATTCCAGAGCCTGGCACCCCTGGCAAGGCTGGGTCTCTCAGTCTCAGGTCCATGGCTTTCAGCCCTTTGTCATTGATAGATAGGAAAGTAGATTGTTGGTGTCTTTTCTCGTGTTGCTTTTTGACCTGGAGTATGAGGATGAGACGGTGGGTAAGCTCAGGTCCTGTCCTCTGTCCTATCTATGTGACCAATAAACTGTGCCTTTCTCACTCGGCTATGTGGCTTTTTTCCCCTGACACTCAGGCCTTGGGAGCGTTTCTGACTGCTGAAGCACTGCTGGGGATTTGAGGTGATGGGATCCTGTGCCAGAGGGTCTGGGGGGCCCAGTCTGAATTGGGCATGGCCAGGGACAAGGGTAGTTGTCACTCCCTCCATACAAGCATCCTGCAGCCACCCAAGATCCACAGGTTTCCTCTGATACCTGCTGAGTGCAGCCCCCAAGTTTCTCCCGGCTTTTGTAAATTCACTCGAGTGTGGTGGTGCACACCAATAATCCTAGCACTTAGGAGGCTGAGGCAGGAGGTTTGTTGCAAGTTTGAAGCCAGCCTGGGCTACACAGTGAGTTCTTATCTCAAGAAAACAAAAAACAGTGTTGCTGGGTCAAGCTTCAGAGATGGCCATTATATGCCAACAACTGTTTGGTGCTGGGCTCACAGGTCAGGGTGCCCAGGACTGCTATGGCTTGGCACTGCTATTCTTGTCACTGCTCATGAATAACCACAGAGCAGACCATTCACCACTGGCCACAGTGCACCCAGGGATCAACAGGGCAGGGATGAGAGCCTGTAGAAGCATGGTTTCTCTCCCACCACGGGTGGAACCACCCTGCAGCCCCACCTCCTGATCCCAGAAGAATGAGACTGGAGTCAGGGCCAGGGTGGAGGGAGCTGGAGACTCAGGTCAGACGTGTGCCTGGGCCTTGGGATGCCCTTGCTGCCAGGCTGCCACCCACAGGGACAACGGAGAGCTCAGGTGCTGCCCTCCACCCAGGAGGGGGAGGAGCGCAGAGGGCGGCGGCATGGGCTCTGCCTGTCACTCCCTGTCCCCTATCTCCACACTCGGCTCTCATCCCCTGAGCAGTCAGTGCCCTCCCTCTGCACCATCTGACAGGCGTGTGAGACTGGGCTGTGCCTGTGCGTGGACAACCGGGGTCCCTGATGCCCAGAACTGGAAACACTGCCGAGGAAAGTCTCATCTACTCCTCTGCTCCTGTCCCGCGGTCCCTGAGCAGCTTCCGGGCTCTGGGGGTGTCGACCCCTGCAGCCCACTCTGACCAGCTCCTTTGCAGTCTCCTGACAATAAGAGGTCCTCCAATCACCCAGATCTGTTGCTGGCCCAGGGGAAGGGGAACCAGCTATCACTGCTTCCTGACTTTCCTCCAGGGCTGCCGGCCGCTGAGAGAAAATCCCATCTCCAGACTGCAGCCACCGTCATTTCTAGGAAGCAGATGTTTCCTTCTTTGATGACGCGAAAGCTGGGTGAGAGCCCTGGATTTTTTACACGGGGGATGATGCTGTTGTCACAGGGAGGCTCTCTGACGCCAGTGACGAGGAGCTCCATGCCGAGAGGATGGCTGTGCCCCTGCACGCCCCCGAGGGACAGGGCCACCATGCCAGCTCCTCCTTTCCCCAGGCTTCTACCTTTTTCCATGCCATTTTTTTCTCCACTAGACAGGAGGAAAATGAGTGAGTCATTCAGAAAAGCTCTCTCCCCACCACTGACTTCCCTAACCCCAGCCTACCAGGTTCTGCTTCACATGGCCCTAAAATAGCTCCTCTCTCTCCGGGAACTAATTTCCATGGAGACCCGGCTCTGGAGAGGCCCAGAAGCTTTGCTTTGCACCAGCTTGGCTCCCACAGAGAGCCCCTTTGTAGTGCAAATGGCTGGTCCCACCCCCACAGACACCCTATTGGGAACTCCGCCTAGCTGGGGCACTGCAGTGGCACGCGGAGTCCAGGTGGAGCCAAGGGAAATGCTTATCGTGTTCCGGTCCGTGCTGCTATTTGCTGGTCTCAGCACAGGCCAGGCCCAACCTGCACATATGTGGCTCTATGACCCTGTCAGCCATAAACATTCGCAGCATATGCGAGCCCAGGGGAGCCCGAGGGCCTGGGTGGTTCATGACAGAATGAAAGTCCTGAATCTCAAACACAGTCTTCCTCAGGTTACTTGCCTTTCTGATCCTGTCTCTTTCCTTCTTTCTTTCTCTCTTTCTTTTCTTTCTTTCTTT
>PVIC010018109.1:0-32016 GCA_004025085.1 Thryonomys swinderianus
ATTACATGATCTATATATCTCTAGAGCAATTTGTTTTCCTCTAATACTTTTGAGAATATTTCATACACACATGCATACACATACACTCTCATATATATATTTGAACCTTATAACACCATGTGAGTTAGTTACTTCAGTTCCCAGGGTTGCTACAACAAATTAACACAAATGAATTTAAAGAACCATAAAGCTGCCGGGCGTGGTGCCTCATGTCTGTAATTCCAGCACTGGGGAGGCAGAGGCAAGAGGAATGCTGAGTTCGAGGCTTGCCTGGGCTACATAGTGAGTTCAGGGCCAGCCTGAACTACAAAGTTAGACCCTGTCTCCAAAAACAAAAAAGAACCATAAATCTATACTGTCATAGCTCTAGAGGCTAAAAGTCCAACGAACTGTTGGTTGGGCTACATGCCCACTAAGACTCTAGATAGAATCCTTCTCTGCCTCTTCCTGACTGCTGGTGGTAACCATTAATCACTGCTGATTCCTTATCCACAGCTGCACCAGTCCAATCTCTGCCTCTATTGTTTGTGGCATTCTCCATGTGTTTTTCTATGTGTAAATTTCTCTCCCCTTAACAATACTCAAGTGGATTAGGACCCACTTTAATAACCTCATCTTACCTTGATTACACCTGCAGAAGACTGTGTCCTAATAAGATCCTAAGATCTAGAAGGTCAATATTTCTAATTTTTTTGAGGGGGTGTGACTCAACTCATCCATAAGTGGCCCTCATGAGCTATTTTAAAGAAGAGACAAAGCACTTATCAGGCTTCTCTAAGGTAATTTAGACTGTTGATACTAGACTACAGCCTGGTACAGAAGATTCTATCTTCCAACTCATATGCCAGGCTCATCCTATCAAAGGAGTATAGATGGTATGACTTCCCTGGAATCAGAATTTACATCAATTACCTTAGATAGCTGTCTTACCTATAATCTGAACTGCTTACATATGAGAACATTCTAGGTTGTTAATTATAAAAACCAAAACAAATTGCTCTTGAATACGAGTATATTATATAATTCTCATAGGGAAATTTGATCTCCTTTCAAAAACATATTTTACAGTGTTCACTTTGCAGGTAACTTAGGCATAAAAATAATAGGTCGTTCTTTAACTGACTCAATTCATAACCTCAAACGCTTTTTAGCTGGTATGAATGGTACCAAAAAAAACCCTGAACACTCTGTGGCACTTGGGACATGCTGGAACCTTTCTTTTCAGTTCAGATGCCAACGAATACTTCATTTGGTTCATAGAATAAAAGAGACAGAAATGAAAATGCAGATCCTTCAAGTGCCAGCATGGGTGTCCCATGGAAACAAACTGAGCTCTTTTTTCTCAGGTCTTTTTTCTCTGTTCAGCAATGTGTGCTCTAGGGAAACAATAGTCTTCATAAAACCAACCTTCTCAAGTCTGGGGTATTATTTCCTTACTAATGTGTTGGTCCAGCTGTGAAAAGGAGCTGCGGACTAGAGTACAAGGCACAGATTAAATCATCCCATGGCTTCTCCTCTCTAATTCGTGTGACTGTTTTCTATAAGCATCTACGAGCAATTCCCCAGAACCCTCCTGCACGGCCAAGGGCCTGGTCGTGAACTGAATGATTAGATTGTACCGAGCTCCTCCCTGATGTTCTTTCCTAGAGACTCAGGCAGCAGAAAGAGATCCAGTGGCTCATTCAAACTCTATGTGCATTTTGATTGCGTGTCTTACTGGCAAAGTTGGACCCATTGGCTTTTCAAGACATCTTGTAAGTTGTACTTAATTTTGACAGCCTTTATTCCTTGGATTTATTAATTCCTTTACCAACATGCACTGAGCATATACTACATACAAGCATCATGGTGGCACCAGGGATACAGTAATGAACAAGAGACACGCAGTCCCATCCTTCTTTACCTTGGAAGACATTTTCTGTCCCAAAACAATACAGCAATCACTCTCCACAGGATGATAAGATACCAAGGACCACTCTGGGTCTCAGGGACCAGACAACTTGGCTTCTTCATTATTTATGCACCCTCTGCTCTCCTGAGTTGGATAGTTTGTTCACAAGGTGAGAGAACTGGAGAAATGTATTTTAAGACTTCCATTCTACCTTTCCCATTAGCCCCAGCTGTGAGCCGCCCCACGTGGCAGACAAAGCAAACTGCTGTGAGTACTAGTGCATTAGGACTTTCTCCAAAACTCAGAAGTTACTGGAAGGCATGAGAAGGAGGAGGAGTGCCCACAGAAATCAGGCACTAAATCTACTCAAAGTGAAGCTCAGCACAGATAGGTAAAATGCCCTTCTTCAGGACAGAAAGGACACACCGATCCTGCATGTGCTGACCACGGTAACATTGGCTGAGACACTAGCACTGTCTAGTGGTTCACAAATACCACATGAATGCATGAGCCTCTGTTTTATTATTGTAAAAACTTGAGACTTTGTGGGTCATGTTGTCTCTACAGACTTTGCTAATTGGGAATAGAAATATCTTCAAACCTATCTCTATAACATCAGAAACATCCACCATTCTGTAAACCTAATCCAACTGAAAAAATGGAAATTTCTGAACTTGCTGGCTGTACTTAAATCTAGTTGGTGGCCAGAAAAAAAAATATCAAACAGCTACAGATCTATTTTTTCCCATCAGAAGCACAACACTGAGAGAGTGAAAAGTGAAGCTTATTTTTAGACAAATGTATGAACTGACAGAATAATTGTGAAGGTACAGTATACAATGGATGTGGTTATTCACTCTGTGTTCCATTACATTTTGTGCTATTAGAAATTTTCTTATCAACATTACATTCTGTTGCAGCTCCTAAGCTGTGAAACAAATCATTAAGAAGTCAAGTTCTAAGTCAAAATAATGTCATTGGGAGGATGTGGTACAGAGTTCTGCCATAAGAAGTATTCAGTCAATATTATTGGTTAGGTGAATTGGATATTATCTACCTGCTAACATAAACATAGTGAGAGATAGGACTGTCTTCTCTGTATTTAAGAGTTTTAGGGGGAATACCTGTATCATTCTTAGCATTTCATCTTAAAAATGACTCAGACTTAGGGATCCTCTAGATCAATATTCCAATCTCAGTCTGGTTGTTATCTCTGAACTGTAATTCATTCCTGATCCTCACCTCTTCATTGGGAAGGATGACACCTACCTTTCTTGATTATAAGAATTATTCATAAATAAATAATACCATTATATACCTGCATATGTGTTTATCAATGGTGGTAAATAAGTGTATCTGCAGTTTTCATCCATTAAATTGTGAACATCATAAATAATAGCTATAATAATGGAGGCTTGTTTAAGCTCAGTGAAGAAGAAATCTTCAAAGTTTGCATCTTCCCCAAATCAAATTTATTAGATGATATAATATGTGAGCATAACTTCCTCATCATTACGGGCCTTCAGGCAAATCTAAGTGACCTTTTGCCAGGCATGGTAAGTAGGGAATTAGGTCTGAGGCTTAAATTCTAGCATTTAAATGCTACACTTCTGCTTTGGGATTCCTGATAGATTTTGAAACAATGAACACAATTTTTCTGATTCTTATAGAAAATCAAAAATAATGACATTAGACAGAAAGCAGAAAATCTGTCACAAGACATTGAGTTTGGCTTAACTGGTAACTTTGCATGTCCAAAAAATTAGTATTCAGATTCATGAGTTTTTTCCTAGCAGTAGACTTTAGACAAATAATAAGGTCTAACTGTTCCCCGGCCTCGAGCTTCCAGTTGTCTGTTTAAATAGCTCTCACTGTCTGACTTCATCTTTTTCTCTCCAATAGAAAAGCAGGCATGACAAAGGTACTTTCAGCAAATGCTGTTGATCAGCCCTAGAAAATATCCTTTTTCTTCCAGTTCATTAGAGTATCCTCTGGAAATTTCTCCAACCTCAGCCCAATTTCTCTGTTGGCCAAAATGCTCTCTCTCGCTCTCTCTCTCTCTCTCTCTCTCCTTCCTTTTTAATTACTCAGAAAAGGAAAGAAAAAATAATTCTTTTTTGGCTCATATAGTTTTCTTCTCCTCTGTGGAGTCTTGGTATACTCAGCTCTAAGGAGGATTACTTGGTCTCTCAGAGCAATTTCCCACAAGACTATTCTGTCACCAGCAGGAATCCTCATATCACCCCTCAAAAAAGTAGTTTTGGGCTGGAGGGTTAGCTCAGTGGTTCCGGGGCCTGCCTTGCAAGCGCAAGGTCCTGAGTTCGATCCCCAGTGACCACATACAATGCTGGGCATGGAGACTCACGCCCACCAACAATCAATACCATATACCACAGTGCCGGGCATGGTGGCTCATGCCTGTCATCCCAGCACTCAGGAGGCAGAGACAGGAGGATTGCTGAGTTCTAAACTTGCCTAGGCTACATAGTGAGCTCAGAGCCAGCCTGAACTACAAAGCAAAACCCTGTCTCAAAAAAAAAAAAAAAAGTAGTTTTGTTCATTGCATTGTAATGCATTTCCTATTGTCATACTTTATCTCATGTAGAGAAAAGCAAACCCCAGTGAGAAAGAGATATAAACCCATAAGATTTCCAAGGGAGTGACCTCAAGATTTTGGTTGAAATCCTTGAAAATAAATACAAAATTTCATGGTAGTTTCAAGCTAGATGGAAACCCATGGTTTCATCAGATTCTTTTAAATTTCACATATTAAATAAAAATAAACTTAAAAGGGGAAATAGGCTAAGAATCATTGTCTTATAGAAGAAAATATTTGCAAACAACATAAATGTTAGCTTTTTATTGCTGTGACAGAATCTCTGGGGTAAGTAGTGCTGAGGATAAAATTTTATTTTGGTTCATGGTGTCAGAGGTTTTAGTTCATGGTCAGTTGACTCCAATGCTTTTAGAACTGTAGCAAGATAGAAACATCATGGCAGAGGGTATTTTAGAGGAAGGCTGATAATCCCATGGTAGCCAGGCAGCAGAGAAAGTGAAAAAGCCATGTAGGTGAGTGTTGGGAAACAAACACAGTCACCAAGGTCATATCACCATGACCACCAACTGGGCTATACCTTCAAAGTCTCCATCATCACTCAATAATGCTATGAAATGAATAATGCTATGAAATGAATCCATCAATGATTTGACCCACTGCTAAAATTAAAGCCCCTGTGACCTGGTCACCTTACAAAAGCTCTGAACACATGAATATGTTGGGGAATATTTTAGATCTAAACCATAACAATAGATTTTATAAAAATACATGATATAGAATGTATAAAGAGTTCTTGTCATCCAAATATAAAAAGATAATTTGTATAACTTAAAATGGAAAGACTATATGAGCAGACATTTTTTTCATGTTGCTTGTGTGGCCAAGTTGAGTTCCTACCCCACCTTAATCTTTATCTTTGAAGACAGATCTTTCTTCAGGTACTCTTGAAAAACATGGATCTAAAGTGATTGTCAGAGAGACCATCGGACAGTTTGTACTTCCTAATAACCCCATTTTCATGCTAAATGACACATACCCCAGCACCATGACAGTTGACATGTGCTACAATGACAATGGGGAAAAAATAAAAGTAGAGAAGAGGTGGCACTTAAATACCTACCCATTAAAATCTCTAGCCATTTCCAGAAAATACATAATGATCATACCTTTATTATTTTTTCTGTCTCCTTCATCTGTCTCATCCTCCATCTAGAATCTCCCAAAGTAGAGAGAGAAGCTGATTCGGAGTCCTGCTCTCTGTTTGTCTTTCTCTTTGGCCAAAAATTAATTTTCCTTCACTATTCAATTTGGGTTGGATTTTATTTATCGGTTTCACAATCCTGAGAGAGAAAAACAACCCAGCTAGCATTAAAATTGGTCACAGAAAAAGTAAAAATAAAATAAACTTGGACACAGAGTTATATCGCCAACAAAGGCATACAGGATCATCATAGGATGTGATCATAGGATGTGAAGACAGATAATGAGAAGTATTTATATAGATACAGGAAAATTGGAAAAAGATGGGCCACATATTAGTACTATGTTCAAAATTTGATATTTTATAAAATAATCATCAAAGACTACTTGATCAAACAAACCCCAAAGCAATTCCAGCTATTGAAACCCAGGCCGCGAGTGACCATCAGTGAGAAAAACCGCAGATCTGGCATCACTGACACAGGGTAGACCCTTGACAATTGCTTTTTTCAAGTCACACAGTGAAATCATCACGCCTTCTTTCATGGTATTGTTACAAAAGTTAATGCAATGGCATCTTTCTCACAGTTTTTAACTTCTGACTAAACTTGATCCTATTACTATAAGGTGATATTTGTATATTTTCCCACTTAGTAAATAAAATGTTTTCCAAAAAAAAGTTGTGGATGCATTGTGTGATATGCCCAAGATTGGATCTCTTGGGCCAGGTATTTAGCTTAAATGGTATTGAGCCTACCTTGAAAGCACAGGACCCAAGTCTGATCCCCAGAACCACATCCACACACATACACACACACACACACACACAAAGTGGATCTTTTCAATTGGGCAATGCAGTAATTGAACAAGAATCCTGCTTAAAATCCCTAGGAACAAAGCCTAACTCAGTGTCCTAAGAAAGCAGAGTTCTTATAGATGACCACACCAGATTTCCACTAACACAAGCAAGACTTTAAGCACTAGCTTTGCTCCATGGCTTCCCAAAATATTTCATTTTGTGTGAGAGTGTGTGTCCTCACAAGCCAATTGGATCATTGTCCTAATGCTTCCTTACAGGTACACTCTCTCTGCCTTTATTAGGCCTATCCACTTTACCTCTAGTTAAACATATTCTCTCCTTATTTCCAGATTAAAATTCCACTGAAAATCAATTGCCAGTCCAAACCTATCCACTACAGGCAATTACATGAGACTTTCTAGTCCAAAGATTGGCTACTTTATATCTAATCAGCGGTAGCAGTTAGGAGATGGGAAGATGGATGTTGAAGACAAGCATGACTTCACTTGGTAGAAAAATAACTTAAAATAAATAAAAGACCATCTAAAGCATAATGATCATGAGTAATACAACTAAATAATCCTGAAAGTTATTCCAGCTCCAAGAGTCTATGGATTTTTAAAGGTAATTCCCATTAGTTTGTGCAGTAACACAATAGCCTACTCTTTTCACAGTATTTCACAAAGTGTTCTGAAAACGAGAAGCTACTGAGCAGCTTCCATTCCCTGGAGAGAAGAAAGAGTGCTTTGGGGAGCCAGCCTAATTTCCTATAGCCATTCTATTATCCCAGCTGTATCTGTGGTTTCTATTAACCCTCTGTGCTATTGATCAGTCTGGTCACAATGAAAGAGCTTTATTGAATTCCAAGTAATGGAAACTCATTACATGGCCTAGATAATTAATTACCAATTCTTTCCTTTTAGTGAAATTGAATCTGGCTGCAGAGAACAAGCTGAGTGTGTCTAGTAATGCAGCCTGTTTGAAGCTTTATTTAATGCCTGTGAGAAACTCTCTACACTGGCCTTGGAGATGTGTTTGATGTACCACAGACCCTTGATACAACCCGAGAGTTTTCTTTCAAATAAAACATCTTTTCAAATAGAATCAATTGAAAGGAGAAGGCACTTCAGCCATACAAAATAAAAATATCAAAACAAAAACATAAATCAGATAAAGATATGAAAGTAAGTCATCACTTCACTGGCACTTCTGGATCAGGTCACCAAAATGTTTTTGCAAACCACTGAGTAAGTCAGAAGCAGGAAATGGGTTTCATGCCTCCATTTTTGTCCTTTTATTCTTCCCGCCCACTGTCCTGCCAGGTACCTTACTAGTGTAATTTTCAACAAATACAGAGGACCTATGCAATAGTGATAACTAATGTCAGCACTGAAAGAGTGAAAACCAAGCAGATGATAAGTACTAATAATCAATGGCATTGATCGAATCCCTATTCTGTACTGGGCACCAGTTGGTGGTTCTTATCAGAGATCTTGTATCCGTGAATTCAGAAATCTATCTGTAGATTTTGGTCTCTGAAGAAGTCCTTAAGCCAACTCCTATGAAAAACAAACTGTGACTCTATCTGCATCATTTCATCCTCAGAACCCTGCAATACCAGTTATATCAAATTCTACTTTGAAGGTAAGGAGAAAGATATTTAATCAAATTGATGAAGGTCACATAGCTATTATTCTAGACATTTAAATTTAGGTGTGCCTGACTGACAAAGCCTCTATGTCATGTCCTCTCCCCCAGTACCTGTCTGACAAGAAGACAAATCATTTCAAAAGTCATTCACAGGAAACATAAGCTAAACTAGTTTATATGAAGATAAAAGTGTAACACAGAAAAGAAAACTGTGTCCTGCTTTAAGGCACAGTAGAAAATAATAATTTCCTCAACATCTATGCCAGTCTTAAAACTGCTGGTAGCACAGTGTAATATTACAGCAATTTATTTTGCAAAAGTTGGCCCTTTGAAACCTGGATCACAAGTAGAAAACCTAGAAGGATAACTTTCAATGCCTTATTCAAACCTCTATGTTATAAGAGGTAAGATTTGTGAAATTGCAAATCTGCAAGAGAGACTTGAGTTTAGCTCCTTCCAAAACAAGCACAAGTTGTACCCCAAGAAGAATTGAACTGACCTTGCTGTTCTTTAGTTTTCATATCAAATGGTGTAACCATGGTATTCAGAACACTTAGAGGCAGTATGCTATTTTGCTCTCTGGTAACACCAGCACACTTCTGCAGCACCTGTTAAACTCTCTGCTCACCTAACTAAACTTGCTTTGCACACTTCTTCTAATTACGGCAATTTGGTGCTATAACTTGTTATTACATAAACTATTGAAATGGGGACGGTTCAAATGAGTTGTTGGTTGTCCTTTAAAGAGATAGAAGGAAATCCAAATGTTTTATAATAGTTGAATGTTGATTGAAATATTGTAGTTGAGCAGGAAGAAAGATAACTGTTAAGGTTTAAAGATTTCGTGATAAACATAATTTTTCTTACATTATTTCACAGGTACTCCCAAGGACTTGCCCCATTTTAAAGAAAATTAAAACTGACTTGTGATCTATAGAGTATGTTCTAGTAAAATAATGGCAGACATGTTATCAGTTGAAACAAACTCACTTAATAGGTTCTTCTCAAGTTATGTACTTAACAATTTAAGATAAAACTCATAGGGAACATGTTTAGTCCCCACAATGACGGTAGGCATAGTCTCCCCTCTGAATCCCCAGGTTCTTTACTCATGGATTTAACTAACTCGAGAAAGTTCTTGTAAATTCTAGAAAATTCCAAAAGCACAAGCTAAATTGGCCAAGCATCTGGTACTGTGCAGGAAATCCACAAGTGCTGCAATAGATACACACTTGCTCCAGCTCCTACTATCTCAGCCTCACTGCCATGTTCATTGTTTGAACATGGCTCTCCTCAATTCTCACATAGGTTGAGGTCAGTGGCCACATCTGAACATGACAGAAGTGTTTTTCCTAAAAAATAACTGCTTCTATAGTATTTGACTGTGTTAGGTACTACAAGTAACTACAGATGACTTCAAGTGTATAGGTAGGACTGCATAGTTCATAACAATGTTATACCATTTTATGTGCTGGATTGGAGTATCCATCGATTTCAGCATCCAAAGGAGGGTTATGAAGACAGTCTCATGTACACCAAGAGACCACTGTATTTTTAGTCAACTAGTTGCCCATTGAATTTATCTGCAATTAAAGGATTTTGATATATCACAAATTCTTCATGAGTGGCAAGTATTTAAACCTCCAGGAGGTCTTATGCCTCTGTTTCACACACACGCACGCAAGGACACACACACGTTAAAGTCCTCAACTTTCTTTGGTTCTAGCTCCCCTTTCCTAAAGTTTCACGCCATCTCATAGATGTCTTGTATCTACCTAAACCCTCAACAACTCTCATTCTTCATCCACCTGATTGTCACTGGCTTTATATCTCTGTCTTTCCCTCACTCTTCCTTAAAGAGTCTGAGACCTTTTGGTTTTCTGTGTATCTACACCCCACCTATTATCTGCTTAGCATAAGAAAGACCTAAGAGGAAAAAAGATTAAAAAATGAAGAAACTTCTTTAGAAGGGAAGTAAAAGAAAAGGTTACACCTGGATATATTTTACTATTTATCCTATTTACATTTGAATAATTTGGGTACACATTTTATTCCCAGAACCTCCTCCACAGACCCTTTGCTTATAAAAGATAAACCAAAGATCCTTACTGAAGTTAAAGTATTTGAAGAAATTTGTTACCACCTAGCAGTCAAAACTATGGTCTGACGATGACACGCAAAATTTTTAAATACTCCTTGGGTGGAAAGAATTGCATCAGAAAGAATAGTTTCTTTTGAATAGAGGAAGTCCATGAAATGAGGAGAGGGAGGCACAGACAATAAATAGTAGAGGCTCAGCTTCTTTCTCCTGATCTAATCTCCAGAGATTAGAGTGCAAGGTCCAAAAGTTGACAGAACTGATCTTGAGAGACAGGGGCACGTAGTTTTGAGGTAGCTGGATTCAAGAGGAGAGGAGTATATGCACAGAATCAGAAAGGGTGGTAGCTGTTTATTAATTTGTATATTGTAGAGAAAGGTCCTGACATGAGAATATTATTACACAAGCCCACCGGAAATCTTGATGTTCACAAGTAAAATACTCCAGAAAAAAAAATAAAAACTCCAAGTGCAAATGCCTTGCAAAAAAAAACCTATACTTGATATTTTTGAGGAACTCAAGAAGACCAAGATATATAGGGAGTAGCAACAGATAGAATCAAAGCAGGACCATGACAGGTGACATAGTGCTTTCTGAACCACTCTTACTCTCTACCTAGGAACAGTAAGCACAGGGCAAGTTTGTGGTTCTCACAGGAGTCTAAAAACAGACACACACACACACACACATAGTAAATTGAATTACTCATGTATTAGAACGTTGAGAACAGCTACTACTAATTAAAAGGCATAGAATTCTAGATAGTTGAAGAAAAGGAAATTGTTCATAGGAAAAAGATATGGGAACCCTTTGGAGAGGTGAAATTGTTAAACAAACACCTTGATGTAGGCAAGAGTTATAGTGGTACACAAATATGAAAAATATATACATGTCTGCACTCATCTTTGAACACTTTTTCTGTAAACTGCACACAGCAATGTATAAAAAGAATATAAGGGCATGTGTAGGGATCAAATCAAAGTATCCAAGCTGAGTAAATTTTCCATAAACATGTAAGAAGTCCAAGAAAACATTAGTGCTTATTTTCATTCTGCTTTCCACCCAAAATACTTGATTCTCAACTTTTCATAAATACATGAAATTATTCCTGAATGTATTAAGTCAATTTTCCCAACTGTCCCTAGAAATTTCTTCACATTTTTATAATGTCATAGGCTATCCCTATCTTTTCACCCAAAAACTTATTACTTACAATGATAGTTGAATTCATATATTTCAAAATTAATACATAATACATTGTTCATCACCTTTTCTAAGATAATCAACACAAACTTTTCTGCCAATACACACTCTTTCCAGGTAACTAGCACTCTAGTTTCCATCACCATAAATTAGCCTGGTTTGACAATGATCTTTGTATTTGTGAAAGCATAGAGTATATATGACATAATTTTGGACTTTTGAGTGAGTTCTGTGGCCTGTGTTTGGACGTCACACAAAGCCCTCATGCAGATGAGACGGGGCTTTCTTTTTCAGAGCTGGCTGGATCTAGAGTGTGTGATGCTAAGATTAAGGGCATGTGGTTACTAAACCGCTACATGTGAATGACTTCTTCAGCACCACCCTAATCCCAGTAGTCCGGATGGGATAAAAGGGGCAGAAAGACTCTGTTAAGGTCTGTTGTTGCTTTTGATGCTTCTACTGACATGAACTGTTGTGGCCCCTCTGTCACTCTGCCTTGGACCCAGCCATCATGGACTGAAACCTTTATGAACTAACTATAAGTCAAATAAACCTTTTCCCCTTTAGCTTCGAGTGTTGGGTATTTTGTTTCAACAATGAGAGAAAAGTAACTAAAACACTGGTTTTCTCCATCACAAATACCTGGACTAAATTTACAAAGATAAAAGATTCATTTGGGCTCACGGTTTTAGAGCTTCCAGTCTACCACTGGTTAGATCCACAACTACCAGGTCTACAGTGAGGCAGCACCTTTAAATCAGTGGAGATCCACGAATACATGGACACATGCTTCTTAAATAAAAAATACGTTAAGATTTTTAAGAAAATCTCTTCATAATCCACTTTTTTTTTTTGAGACAGAGTCTCGCTTTGTAGTTCAGGCTGGCTCTGAGCTCACTATGTAGTCCAGGCAAGCCTCCAACTCAGCAGTCCTCCTGCCTCTGCCTCCCAAGTGCTGGGATTACAAGCGTGAGCCACCACGCCCGGCACTGTGGTATGTGGTATTGATGGCTGGTGGGCATGAGTCTCCATGCCCAGCATTGTATGTGGTTACCAGGGATCAAACTCAGGACCTTGTGCTTGTGAGGCAGGTACTGGAACCACTGAGCTAAATGTCCGGCCCACCTCCACCATTTTTAAGTGACTGAAAATACTATACCACTGGGCCACACCTTGTGATCCAAGTGAGAGATAGACAATGTTTCCTCTCTTGATGGAGCAGTATATTTCACCTTCTACCCAGATTGCACAAAATCTGCCAGAACAAGCAAAACTAATAAATTAATATTTTACTCAGCTGAATATAAAAGAGAAAGGCCAAGGCACTCTATTATACAGGGCACCACGGTAGTCAGATTCGAATCCTTAATTTAACTACTCTTGGTGTTTAGATTGTTTTGTTCTTTAGTTTTACTCAATATCCTCAGGAAAATTAAACTTTGCTTAGATGAATTTCAATTACCATAAAACTTCAACAAGCCAACTTATGAATATTTAGTCTCCTCATGTTCAAAATCATCCAAATAAGGATGAGAACTTCAAGAAATGGCCCCTAATAGGCATGATTATCAACTCTTAAGAAATGTCAGTATCTATGGATTTGAGTTATGAAGTGCATTTAATATTTAAAAGACTCTTAAACAAGGTATGAGCATTCTTCAATTAATTATTGATCCAGGCACCTTTTTGCCTTTCGTTTAAAAGTTTCAAGAAAAATCACTAGAAAATTTGGGTCTGGTGCTGGAAGAGAAGGCAAGAGTTGGCTAAATTTGCTTGGCAGCATGAACAGAAAGGAGTTTTAACAATGTGGAGGGGAAAAGGTGCAACATTTTTCATTATTTTTCCATTTGATGTTGTTGGTTCCAAGGAAACACTAAATAACAACAAGCAAATTCTGTTGAAATGTTTAGCTAAATGGAACCAAAACAGTCACAGTTGACAATTTCATAAATACATTAATTAGAAGTGTCTCCAAATAGCATGTGATTTTGAATTATTAACATAAAACACTGCATTATAAATGACTGCAAATTGCATTCGTAGTGTTCTCCATGCTTAATTTATTATGCCGTAGGAAATTTTGCAAATTACTTCACTGTTTTATACTTCATGGCTACTTTTATGTGTATATTATTACTTTAAGATAAAATTAAATTGCACCATACATACAGGTAACATGACACATTATACAAGGTAGTCAGCGTTGGGTCTTATAAAATGGCCAATCACCTTCTCATATGGGTTCTTTGCTTTCATAGTGATTTCTTGTGAAAATTCCACTTCAGCTCCTGCCTGCTGCCTTGTGTCTCAGTGCTGTGCTTTCTTTTCCATGTATATAGTTCATTCATAAAAATACATGACTTTTTACTAAGTTGTCCAAAGCATGGCTTTTTATCAGTGAGTACTTTTTTTGTACCTTGTCTGTAAACATATAGAAATTACACTTTCTTTGTAAACAAGAGCACAGAATTTGGCCAAACACTACGAGGACAAATTCTGAATGCGTTCCTTCATGTGAAAATAATGGTTTGTGTAAAATAAATTTTAAATATCGCCATTCATCACTGTATCTTTCTACTTCACTTGCTTTTTGTGACTTTATATTTTCTCTACCTTTATATTACTTGATCAAATAGCTTCTAAATAAGTAGACTTTGACTATAATTTTGTTATTTTTGTTTTGGTTTTTGTTTTGCTTCTTTTTAGCTATAGAATGCCCTTGTGATAGAAAAAAATTAAAAGCCATTAACAGCAACATGAAAGGGATAACCCTGGCATAGATAGTAAGAAAGATAATAGAGCCCTACTTACAGAAGTGGTTTTTTTGTTTGTTTGTTTGTTTGTTTGTTTGTTTGTTTGTTTTTTTGAGACAGGGACTCTCTTTGTAGTTCAGGCTGGCTCTGAGCTCACTATGTAGCCCAGGCAAGCCTTGAACTCAGCAATCCTCCTGTCTCTGCCTCCCGAGTGCTGGGATGACAGGCGTGAGCCACCACGCCCGGCACTGTGGTATGTGGTATTGATGGCTGCTGGGCGTGAGTCTCCACGCCCAGCATTGTATGTGGTTTCCGGGGATCGAACTCAGGACCTTGCGCTTGCGAGGCAGGCGCTGGAACCACTGAGCTAACCCTCTGGCCCGGTTTATTTTTATTTTAAGACAGGTGTCTAGCAAGAGATGCCTCCTTAGGTTCTGCCTTCCATCACTGCTTCCCTCCTTTCTGAAAAGATTCAAAGTTTCATATTTTCCCAAATTTCTGAGGAAGAGTGGTCTCCGTGGTTCAAAAGGCATGGACCTCACACTGACTGGCTACTCACACACACATTCCATCTGTGTTGTGGGATCTGTAACAGAAACACTTTCCCCTCCTTGTTTATGGATTCACTCTGCACCTGGTAGTGTTGTCTAACTTTTTAGTTAATGACAGAAGAGGAAAGGAAAAAGGAAGGAGAGGGGAGGACAGGACAGGACAGGACAGAAGAGGACAGAAGAGGACAGAAGAGGAGAGCACAGGAGAGGAGAGAGCAGGACAGGACCAGACAGGACTGTGACTCTATGCTCAAGCTCAACCCATTGACTTTCTGCAGTCCAGAGTCCTGCTCAGTCCCAGCTAACAGTGGAATGTTTTCCTTCAATATTGAGCTCCAGGCAATATCATCAATATGATCAGCCATCATCGTAATAACACTCAGATGGATATTTTTAAAGACTTATTATTAAACCATTAAAAGATATAATAGAGGACCAGAGGATTAGCTCAGTGGTTCCGGTGCCTGTCTCGCAAGCGCAAGATCCTGAGTTCGATCCCCAGTAACGACATACAATGCTGGGCATGGAGATTCACGCTCACCAGCAATCAATACCACATACCACATACCACAGTGCCGGGCATGGTGGCTCACGCCTGTAATCCCAGCACTCAGGAGGCAGAGGCAGGAGGATTGTTGAGTTTGAGGCTTGCCTGGGCTACACAGTGAGCTCAGGGCCAGCCTGAACTACAAAGCGAGACCTTGTCTCAAAAAAAAAAAAAGATATAATAGAGAAAGCCTAGTACATAAGTAGATGAAGAAATTAAGAGGAAATAGAAATATTATTATATGTGAGAATAGTTAGAAGGAATTCTAATTAATAGACTGGATGCAGCTGAGGAAAAAATAATGAATTGGTGAAAAGTAAGTAAAAACCACCCAACTAAAACAGATGTGAGAGAGATGGAAGGAGATATTAAGAACTATTATAAGTCTACCTGGCATCTTGAAAGCTAAGATAGCGAACAAAGGAAATAAATATTTGAAGTGATGATGGTAGGATTTTCTAAAACTAACGAAAGAAAATTATATTCATGATGTGTATATACAATGTACCAATAGAGATAAGACTTAATTTTTAAAAAGAAAATTATAATTAAAAAACAGAGGCTGAGCACATAGCTCAGGGGCAGTCTGTTAGCTGCACATGGGCTATCTAACCACAGGAGAAAAAAGGTTCTCAAAAAGTCCAAGAGCCTCCAGGATCTCAAGTCTAAGTATTTATGCATGTGCTCACACAAACACATATGTATGTGTACAAAAATCTATAGATGCTAAAAATTCAATCCTTCCAAACAGAAACAGATGTGAAGCCTAAATCTTCCGTTTTTCCTGTACCGGACAGACCTGGGAGTGGCTTGCTTGGTGGCTGTCCTGTCGCTCCCGCTGAAGACCTGAACCGCCACCCCCCACCCCCCGCCACGCACTCACACACGTTCTACTACGCACTAAGACAATGCGTCTTAATGTGCTCACTGGTTCTTGAGCAACTGCTCTCTCACAGGCCCCTTAGCAGACATCTGGCTCAACTGTGAGCACACCACCGACCCTACCCCCACCCCTGCACCATTTCCAAGGCTGTCGATGCCTCTGAAAAAGGGGAGGAACCTAAAGTGTCTAAAATCAAGGAGACAAGAGGCCGGGCCCATTGTTAGAATTCACCACCTCCCTGGAACCCCAATCAGCTGTGATGAGCACAGCTAGATTTCACAAAGGTCCCCTGATTACAGCCCAGCTAAGCTTCCCCCCACCCAGAGGCATGACCGTTGTCAATCAAACAGCAGGCTTGAAGTTGAACCAATAGGCTGACCTAAATTTGAACTAATTGTGAGCTTTGGCCAATCACAGCCCTGCAGCTGTTACATAAGAAGCATTTCTCCCACTTTTCTTCGGGGGGGGGGGGCGCTGCTGAACCTCCTTCGCTGTAGTGCAGTCCACGTTGAAATATTCAATAATTCAGTGATCTTTTTACTTGCTGAATGATTTATTTCTCAGGTACAGTAGTACTGAAGGTCGTGTAAATCTTTTCAGGATTCTGAAAAAGCTGTAAAAACCAGGGTCTGTTACCCCAAAGAGCTCAGAGACCAGCGGCCAACAAAGATCAGCAGTGGAGACCTAGCAGCCGACCAATCGCATCTGCTATTTCCCTTTCGTTTTATTGAAGAACCGTTGTGCTGTTCTAACATGTCTGTACTAATTTACACTTCCACCAACAGCGTACCAGCATCTCCTTTTGCCATGTTCTTGCTAACACTTGTCTATTTAAATAGGTATTCTAACAGGTTAAAAAGAAAATCTCCTTGCAGATATTATTATTTAATTTCCATTCTTCATATGTATATTTATAATTAACCTTTTATCAGACGTATGGCATTCAAATATTGGAATACAAATATATTCTCCCAATCTAGAGCTTGCTTCTTCACTGGTAATTATCTCCTTTGCTGTGCAAAGTCTTTTCAGTTTGATGCAATCTCTTTGCTTTATTTTATTTTTGTTGCTTCTTTGGAGGGTTATATCTAGCAATCATTGTCCAGACCACATATTGGAGATTCTCTCCTAGGTTTTATTCTAGTTCTGAAATGTGCAGTTGTCTTTAATCAAGTTCGAGTTTATGTTTGTATATGACGTGAGAAACCTATTCAATTTAATTGTTCATGTGAATATTCAGTTTTAAGAACACTTTATTTATTTATTTATGGGGGGTGGGGCTGGGTCTCGCTTTGTGTAGTTCAGGCTGGCCTGAGCTCACTATGTAGCTCAGGCAAGCTTAAACTCAGCAATCCTCCTGCCTCTGCCTCCCAAGTGGTGGGATTACAAGTGTGAGCCACCACACTTGGCATTGTGGTGTGTGGTACTAATTGCTGGTGGGTGTGAGTCTTCAAGCCCAGTACTGTTGTATGTGGTTATCAGGGATCGAACCAGGGACCCTGTGCTTGCTAGGCAGGTGCCACAACCACTGAGTTAAATCCGTTTATTGAAGAGACTCTTTTCTCTGTTGTGTTTTCTTAGTCCCTTTGTCAAACATCAATGGATTTATCCTTGGGTGTTTATCCTGTTCCATTTACCTGTATGTCCCTTCTATGCTGGTGCTATGCTTTTTTGATTACTAAATGTAAGGAACAGGAAAGAGGACATTATCAGAACTTCTACAGTGAGTCCTGGTCTCCTGTGACCCATGACAGCACAAAATGAATTAAAGAATAAAGACAGGAAATGAGACTTCAAGAAGAGGCTGATTTCTAGGATTGATCGATGCTGATCTGAACAGCAAAGAGAAAGGTACCCCAATCTTCTCACTATTTATTGGGTTTATGGAGTTACAGATGACTTGGAGGGCATGGATAACCCCACTCATTTTTGTATGTTGATTTTGTATTTTATAACATTATTTAATTCACTTCTTGGTTCTAAGTTTTTGGTGGAATCCTTATAGTTTTCTCTATGTGACAACATCTCATTAACAAATAGGCTATGCCATTTCTTCCTTGCCTCTATTGTTGTATTTTATTTCTTTTTCTTTCCTATCTAACACTTCCACTACTATTTTAAGTAAAAGTGGGAATGGTGAACATTGTTGCCTTATTCCTGATTTTAGAGGTAACAATTTTGGCTTTTCACTGTTGAGTATGAAGTTTGGGCTTGCTATATATAGTCCTTTTTGCTCTGAGGTACATTCCTTCTATAACTACTGTACTGACAGTTTCTATCATGAGAAATGCACCAAAATTTATCAAATGTTTTTCTGCACATATTGGAGTGATTATATTATTTTTGTCTTTCATTCTATTAATGTGATTTACTATAATGATTAATTTTTACATATTGTATCATGAGTGTATCCCAGAAACATATCTCATTTGATCATAATAAATGATCCTCATTATTTATGTTAATCCTTTTAAATTTCAGTATTTATCTAAGAATATAAAAAGTCATTTATGTAAAAAACTCTGTATAATCATCTGAAATTTGAAGTATTCAAAAGTCCTTTAACTTGTGGATCTATTCTAAGTTGAATTTCATCTAGGCTGTAGTATGTCTATAGAATAGAATACTATTTATTCATGAAAATATAACAAATTCTCAACACATACACTATGGATAAATTGTTTAAAATAAGTGTATTACAATACATGAAAGTCACTAGAATTAGAAGCTTTGATGTTTTATGAACCATTTCTACAACATTACAAGAAGGAAAAATTATTTAAAAAGAAATATATCAGTGATTGCTGGGGCCTGGAATAGGAACAGGAGCTGACTGCAAAGTGTAAGGAGAATTTTTTTTCTAATCTATATCTTGATGTTAAAGATAGCTACACTATTGTGTATGTTTTTCAAAGTTTGTAGAACTACACACTAAAAAGAATTAATTTTACTGCATAAAAATTATACCTAAACTTGACCTTAAATATTTTAACAGAAATGATACAGGAAGAAAAAAAAGATGAAAAGATAAAAATAAGAAATTTCATAGGGCAACAGTGATAAAATGATCGATTATAATTCAACACAAGACTCTCAGATCATTAATTGTTGAATGTTGAATCTTCTGATTGGAAAAATATAAAGTAGATAAAGTTTAGCTGGTCATTATGACTTGAGAGAAAGAGGGAACTTGAAAGAACTTTGCTCCCATGGTTATAACAAAAATAGTTATATAAATTCAAACTTAATAATTTTTACTGAACTCATTAAGTCACTGAGTTTAGGATAAGAGGCAGAAGACTGCAGGAAGAGACAGAACTAAAGTATTTGCTAACCTAGGCAAAATATTGCTGGAAATCATATAAGCTAATAAGGAGTATATCTCTAAAATATTTCAGGAATTACTAAAAGATGAGCTAGTGTAAACTCCTAGGAGCTACAGCTATAGGATTTAATTCTCTTGAAATCTTTCCTCCAAAATGATTTCCAGATTGTCAAAGAAAATACCAGAGAATGTTATGAAACTTTTCCTCACAGAATTGGCTAGCAAAGGAACACAGTGATCACATTTAAAACTCCACTCTGAGGACGAGGATTTAGCTCAAGTGGTACCATGCCTACCTTGGAAGCACAAGGGCCCAAGTTTGATCCTGGTACCATTTAAAAAAAAAAAAAAAACACCTCCACCCTATCCTTACAAGACAAAAGCTTTTGATTGGAGTAGAAAGAGGATTAGGGCACTGGTGACACCTCAAGTAGTTGTGAAAGGGTAAAAAGAGAAAAATAAGGTATTGTAGGAGAGATGCAGAAGTGTTTGGGAAGTTCTGACACCAATGCTCAGGATCATGATGCCTCTACAAGACTTAGATGTCAGAAAATATGAAAAAGTCAACATTCTTTGTCCCCTTCACCACATTAAGAAGATTTTAGCTAAAATAACTGGAAGAAACATCTTGTAGACTGCAGACTGCAGACAACAGTTTTCTTTGGGGAAACAAATCAAAAGACCCAAAGCCGAGCAAAAGAAACGACACTAGAATAAGCCAATTAGAGTCACTCAGGATCTAAACACAAGGCAGTTTGTAAGGAATCTAAAGCCATTATTCCCTGGCCCATCTCCTGGCTAGATCAACAAACTCTCAGATAAAAGCCCTGGTAGAAGTGAAAGTAAGCTCAATAAGAACAAAACATTTCATTGAAAATTGCCCAACTTTCAACAAAATATCATGTAGAAAGGGGGAAAAAATAACCATCAGAAGCAGACTCTGTACTATGGACCGAATTTTACCTCTCTACAATCTCTAATGTGACTGTGTCTTTAAATAAGATCTTCAGATGGCAAATAAGATTGAGGTCATTAGAACAATGAGACACAAACACACTTACTACAATAGCTGAACTCCGTGACACTGACAACCCCTAATGCTTGCTAAAAAAGATCTGGACTAATTAATAGGAATTCTTGTTCATTGCTAGTAAGAATAGAAAAAACAGTACAGCTACTTTGAAAGAGGGCAAGTTTGTTTCTTTTTAAATGAAACTAACATACACTAATCCTTCAATCCAGAAATCTAGCCAGTTGGTATTTATCCAAAAGAATTAAAAACTATGTTCACACAAACTCTGTACGTGGATGTTTATAGACACTTAATTCATTTTATATCTGCCTTCCACTTAGCCCTTTCCTTCATCTCTAGATCCTGCTTCTCATTTGCAAAGATTTGTTTTTCTGCTTTCTATTATCTTTCATTTTGTTCTTTAAATTACTTGCATGTTGGGTTTCTCGTTTAATAGAAACCATGGGATATTCAAGCTTAAGAGTCTGATTTATTTCAGTTAACATTTTAGTCTCAAGGCATAACTGTTTTCCTAAAATTGACTCTAATTTATTCTTCTTTAAAACAGTATATTATTACTTTGTGTATAAATAGAACATTTTTTCTTTGTGAATTCATTTATTGATGAACATATAGGCTGCATCCAAGACTTAGCTACTATGAGTTGTGCTTCTACAAAATAAGTATGTGTGTATCACTGTAAAATAATGTCATTAATTCTTTTGGTAATATACTAAAGGAGAACACTTGGATCAAATGGGATTGCTAACTTTAGTTTTTTAAGGACTCATCATACTGTTGTTGTTAGTTAACATTCCCAGCAATAATGTGGAAGTGTTCCTTTCCCTTGGAGCCTTGCCAGAATTTATTATTGATTTCCTGGTGATGTCCATCATCTCTGAAGTAAGATGAAATCTCAGTGTTGTTTTAATTGCATTTCCCTAATGCTCAGTGATGTTGAACATATTTTTATGTACTTATTGGCCATTTGTATTTCTTTCTTTTTTTGATTCAGTGTATTGGTACATTTTACATGTACATTATGACCACATTCAACATTAAAAATTGGTACCTGTATATGACACACCTTGATTCCTACTTTTCCCCATTCCCCTGCCCTCTCTATAAGCCCCACTCCCTATATACATTAGCTTTGTTTCTTTTCCTTTTTACTATCAAGTTTTTTTTCTCTTTTTTTTTACTGTCCCCTACTTCTTCCTGTTCCCTTTTCTTTCTGAACATTTTATTGCTATTTCACAATACCTGTCGTATATTTTGGAACTCATTCACACCTTCAGTTTCCCCTCCAGAGAAATGATATAGTATTTACACCTCTGTGTTCTATTTATTTCATTTATGAGCACATACTCAAAGTACATCTATTCGAGTATAAATGACCCAAGTTTAGCTTTTTTAAAGGGTAGTCATTCCATTTTATGTTTTTTAAAAAAACACATCTTCTTGGGCCGGAGGGTTAGCTCAGTGGTTCAGGCGCCTGCCTCGCAAGCACAAGGTCCTGGGTTCGATCCCCGGTAACCACATACTGGTGGTGGAGACTCACGCCCACCAACAATCAATACCTCATACCACGGTGCCGGGCGTGGTGGCTCACGCCTGTCATCCCAGCACTCGGGAGGCAGAGGCAGGAGGATTGCTGAGTTCGAGGCTTGCCTGGGCTACATAGTGAGCTCAGGGCCAGCCTGAACTACAAAGCGAGACCCGGTCTCAAAAAAAAAAAAAAAAAACACACATCTTCTTTGTCCAGTTTCCTGTTGATGGGCATTTGGGCTGTTTCTCAGATTTAGCTATCACAAACTGAGCTGCAGTAAAATGGGTGCACATATATCACTGTGGCATAATTCTTTTAATTCTTTCATGTATATACCTACCAGGGAAATAGCCAGGTCAAATGGAACCTCGAGTCTTAGTTTTTGAGAAATCGCCACAGAGGTTGTACCAATCTACATTCCCACCACTAGTAGAGAAGGGTTCCTTTCTCCCCACAGCCCCACCAGCATTTGTTATTGGTTGACTTTGTGATAGCGTCTATTCTTTGTGGAGTGAGATGTACTCGCAGTGTTGTTTAATCTTTAAAGCACCTCTCAAATGACCAGCAATGTAGAACATTTCTTCATGTTTCTTAGCAGACTTTACTTTTGCATTTGAAAAATCTCTGTTCATTTCAGATGCCCATTTTTAAATTGGGTCTTTAAATTTGGGTGTGTTATTTTTTTAAGTTCTTTGTATACTGTAGATCATAGTCCTTTGCCTGAGAAACGGTTGGTAAAATTTTTCTCCCATATTGTGAGTGTCTTTATATTCTTCTGGTGGTTTTTTTTTTCCTGTATGGAAGCTTTTTAATAAGATGGGATCCCCAATATTGATTCCTTCTGCTAGTTCCCACGCTGCTGAAGTTTTGTTCATAAAGTCTTTCCCTGTGTTAATGTTTCCAATAAGACTGGCTAAGGGTTTCCATATTTTGTTTATTTTTTCAAAGAACCAGCTCTTCAATTCAATGATATTTTATATCATTTTCTTAGTCTCCATTGCATTTATTTCTCCTCTTATAATGGCCTCCCTTGTATGAGCTTTGGGTTTGTCTTGCCCTTCTTTTTCTAAAAGCCCGAGGTTCAAATATAGGTTGCTTGTTTGATCTCATTGTTTTCCTAGTGTGGGCATTCACTACTATGAATTTTCCTCACAGCACTTTCATTGTGTCTCATAGATGCCTGTTTGTTGTCCTGGCATTTTCATTCGGTAGCAGAAACTGTCTGATTTCTTCTTTAATTTTGTTCATGACCTATTTGTTATTAGACTCAGTCTTAAGTTATTCTTCTTTGCATCATCTAGCAGCTGCTGGATTGATTTCTCGGGTTCCCTACTATTTTTGAAGAACCTTTCCTGGTCACTAATTGCAATCCTTCTTCTGTGTCTGAACTTCTTTCTTTGGATTCACTAGCTCTACTATGTGAGGTTCAATGGAATTTTTATTCTCTTGAATTTCTGTTTAAATCTGTTTGTTGGATTCCATTTGTTTTCAGTGCTGGGTTTCCATCATGTTCCTGAGGTCCTCTATTTTTTTTAATCTGTGTCATTCAAACTGATCATCAATGTGCTGCTATCTGAGAGATTATTTCTGATTTCATTTTTTCCAGATCCTTCTTTATTAAGAAGTCAAGGAGTTAAAGTAGTTGTGTTTCAGGGTGGTCCGCTTCCTTTGGAGACTGGGAATTCTGGGTTTGGATCTTATTTGAGTTTTTATCATTTTGATTTTTTTGGCCACTCAGTATTTCTGGTTTCATTTCTGCATTAATATCTGTAGACTGATTGTTGCAAGTGTTTCTCTTGCTAATATTTAGAACCATTAAGAAATGACTTCTTCCTGGATCATCTCCCTGATATCACTGACCCTTAGGCCTCTGCATAAGTCCCAGCACAACCCCAGCACTTACTGCATAGACCCAGATTTGAGGCCTGAATTTTGCGCAACAGTTCCATGAGAAGTCAGCATGTAAGCGCTGCTCAGGCGGGGCAGAGCTGCTCAGCACCGGCGTGGCCCAACTCCCAGTCCCGGCACTGCCATGTACCTTACTGCTCAGGTGGAGTTTCAGGGCCTGAGTCTCTCAGGACTATCTTGCAATAAGTCCATATGTAAGCGGTATTCAGGTGGCACACAGCCACTCAGTGCAGGCCTTGCCCAATCCCAGGCCCGGTGCCACCACGAATCTTAATGTCCAGATGGAGATTACAGGCCTGAGTCTTACGAGATGGCGGCCATTTGTATTTAAGAAGCTTCTTTATGATGGGAAAAAAAAACTTGGAGGTAATCAATATGCCCTTCAGTAGGTGAATAGACAAACTAATACATATCCTTCAGTGCTAAAATGAAGCGAGCTATCGAGCTATGAAGTAAGTGGGAAAACTTTAATGTATACTTATAAATGAAAAAGCAAGTTTGAAAGAGCTACACATTGTGTGATGACAAGTAAATGACATTTCCGGGATGGTAAAATTCTGGAAACACAGTAAAAAAAAAAAAAAAAGTCAGTGGTTTGTAGCCCAAAGAAAAACAAATAAGGCACAAAGCATATTTAGGGTAGGGAATGCACTGACTGTGATCCTAGCTATAGATCCTTGTCATTACACTTTTAAGAAAACCCTTACAATGAGCAAACAAGAATACAGCACTCTGAGCTGTAGATTTAGCTCTTCGGTGAGAGAGGTTGATGGTGATGGAGGCCAGGCATGTTTGGAAGAACACAGACATGTAAAGTGCACCCCAAACATCCTAAAAATATAAATAAACAAAACAGTTCATGACACACAAATGAACACTCACATCCAATGATTGTATCAAATCTGTCACTAGATAGTAAAAGGCGTATATATCTTCTAAGTTTAAAATAAAATTTCTATTTTATCTTGCAACTAACAGTAAAGTTGTTGAGATCTATAAACCTCTTATTTATCTAGTCTTAAGGAGTCTAAAGTAAATACTCACATCCAGTGTGTCCAATTTCACTTCTGATTCACAAGGAAAAGGATGGAGAGGTTTTGAAATTGTTTAAGGGAAAAAAAATCTAAGAAAAAATTTGTAGCAAATAGATTTTGCCCATAAACACTTTGATGAGTCCCATAAACATTTTGATGAGTCCAGTAGAAACAAACTAAAAATAGCCTTCCCAAAAACTGTGGTTTGTAGGGGAAAGTGCTAGAAAAACACATCTTGTTTTTCTTTATCACACAATATTTTCAAATGAATTTGAGACTTTTTTGAACGTGCAGGGCAAATAGACTCTCAACTTCCACCTTCTGGTTTGTCTGACTTTTGCCAGAATTTGAATAAGAGCATGAAAATTACTGGCATATGGCGTGCAAGGCAGTTTTCATACCATGGGTTCACCACATCTCCCTCAGAAAAGATTTGATTGATTTGTAAACTTTTTATTTATAGAGTCCCAAATGTATTTTTTAAAAAACTATGGAAGATAGGCCCAGAGGGTTAGCTCAGTGGTTCCGGCGCCTGCCTCGCAAGCGCAAGGTCCTGAGTTCGATCCCCGGTAACCACATATAATGCTGGGTGTGGAGACTCAGGCCCACGCATACCACAATGCCGGGTGTGGGGGCTTACGCCTGTCATCCCAGCACTCAGGAGGCAGAGACAGGAGGATTGCTGAGTTCGCGGCGGCTTGCCTGGGCACCATAGTGAGCTCAGGGCCAGCCTGAACTACAAAGCGAGACCCTGTCTCAAAAAGAAAAAAAAAACTATGGAAGATAGTATGATAAATATAAGTATAGATTTTCCAGCCTCATCATATAGATAACTATTTCTCATCTATATCACCTATTTCCATAATTTCTATTATTTCATAATAGGCTTCAGATAATATGCTATTTATGTTATATAAATACTTCAGAATATATTGCTAAAATCCAGCTACTCTTTTCAATTTAATCCCATTATACTTTACCATCTACATTTTAATAATTCCTTAATATCATCAAATATCTAGTGTTCATATTTTCTTAATTATCATAGTTTTGTTTAAAACAAGCATCCAAAAAGAAATATTTATGTTACCATAAGATACATCTCTGAATATTTTTGCCTGTAGATGTTTTGCCTAAATATTTTTCCCTTGAAATTTTTGTTGAACCTACTCCCTTGTTCTTATTGATAAGCACTTCTCACAGTCTTGATTTTATCTCAGTGGTATCATTTAAACATGTTACTTTCCTTTAAAATCATGGGAGTTTAGCAAAGTTAATCAGATTCATAATCCAAATTTATAATGATGATATTCTAATTCAATATTTCTCTCCCTTTATTAGCTGAAAAATATCAATCAACTATTAATTATTCTGAGTTTCCATTGTATAAATAAAGCAGTATAAATTCTTGGATTTTTTTAGAGAATTTTTCCTTCCTTATCAGTTTTCAAAATTATGAGTAGGTTCCTCTCTATCAAGCAGAAGTGACCAATTGAATTTGTTTCACCTTCAGCATCATTATGAATTCATGAATTTAAATGTAATTTACATGTTTAAACTCTTAAAATTTAGTGTCTTTACTAAGGTTCCATATTGATCCCATATTTGGCCCATACTGGCCAGTGGTAGCCTTTTCAATGCACTCCAATGGTCTATGTATGTTGTATACTAAATCAAGCTGATTAGCTCTGAAGTCTGCCCAATATACTGGCAGTTCCTTGCATAGCAAGAAAGAGAGACTGTGTTTTGTATCTCTAGTCCCATCCAGTGACAAAGTGAGTCTTCCTAAAACTAATGTATCACTTGAAGGCCTTGTGAGTGCCGTGTTGTCCCCCACATGGCCTGAAGCATTTGACTCAGGCTTTCCTCATGACAGATCCAGACGTCTTCTCTTTCCTAAACTTAGCTTCGAGTCTTCCACCATCAGGATTATACCAATGATACCATCCTCTCCCTTCTTATGTTGTTTCCATTCCACAATTCACAGTTACTCTCCATCACTCCCAGCTCATTCTTACTCTTTCATTTCATTCCTAGACACAATCCTGACAGTGGTCTGGCCCTTTCACTCCTTTTATTCTTCTTGTCTACCACCCCAGCTCAATCACACGTCATCATTTTTCCTTCAGCTGGCTTCGATCTGTTCAAATTAGGGACCTGCCTCATTCACTGTACATGGAACGATCAAACTGACCCCTGTTGGAAGTACATAATTTTAAAAGGAGAAAAGAGGCAACCTTTGAAACCATGGGCCTAGAAAAAGGTGACACCAACACTCTGTGTCTCGCTCTGTCATGGCCTGTATCTAGAAGTCTCCCCAAAACCTCCTGTGCTCGCAGGTGTGTGTGATTATCCATGAAGGGTAGGTGATTATTAAACTAGGCCCCTGATGGTTTAGCATAGTTCTGAGTGTAGCAACGAGGAGGCCCACCCTAGCGTGGGTGGCACCAACCAATAGGTTTGTAGATCAATGAAATATAAAGAGAGAGATGGAAGGCAGGCTTGCTGCCTTCTTTTCAACCCTGCTGTGGACTGTTTTTCCTGTACTCTGCTGCCCTGTCTAGGAGCCATCTGAAGCCTCTACAAACTGTCCTTTTACTTTGGATGGCAGTAGAAAGTTTTGATGTGAAAAAAATATATTCTCCTAACCAAAATGTATAGACTGATTAAAAATATCTCCTTTAGAAAGAGCATGTCAACATTGTGTTCTGCAAACATGTACTAAAAACAGTTTTAAAATATATTATTTCAATGAAAACTGTACAAAAGTACTGTGTCTAGTAACAACACCTTAGAATGAATACAGTGTTACCTTTTAACTTGAGACAGGTGGAAGATATCTGAAAATCAGGAAACCAGAGATGGTCCGGACACGTTTATCTTCTAGAATAGTCCTAAATCTAGAGGTGTTGTGTCAGCTTCCATTTTAATTTATGCCCATTGATCTCGGTTGAGGGTTCTTAGTTCAAACTGAGCCACCTTTCTTTGAATAGGCACAAATGTAAATGTCTCCCTTCACACACACACACGCACACACACACACACACACACACCACAGAAAAACAAATGGAGAGAAAGAGAGTTCTTGGGGACAGTCCATGCTAAAGGGCAAATGTAGATGCCAGGAACTAAGTCCCCAGAGAGGATTCTGCTTGAGATAAAGATAATTTACAACAAAACTGCAAGGCCTGTTGGACTCTGTGCTTTGCATGTTCTCCTTCCTGCTCTGGTCCTTCTCCTTGCCTTCAAAACAGCAATGTTCCCCTGAGCTCCCCAGATCCCCAGCTGCTGCAACCCGCCAGCATTCAAAGGGCCTTTTACTGTCTGCTCCTTCGGTGATGCTAAAATGCACTCACCGGGTGATCCATTCAAGCACAGTGCTGCTTTCCTCCTGCCTAGAGGTAGGTTGTGGGTGGCAATATTCTAGTTCTGAGATCTTCGTTTGCTTGTTTTAAATACATCAGAATGCTAATGTTGATGATATTAGGTGCATTAACCCAGAGTTTTAAATTTACTAACAGCCAAGTAGCCTTGCAAAAAAATATGGCTTTGCCCTATAAATAAAAAGTAGCAAAGTTGACATAAGAAGCCCAACCAAAAGTTAACTCACACTTTCTGAAAGAAATTATTGAAGTGACTCTAGTCTCCGTGCAACACAACGAGCCACCCGATTTGGGGCAAGAAAGAGGAACAGTTCAGGAGTCAAAAAGAAACGGACTGACATGGAATTGGAAAGGATGGCTTTAATTCTGTACAGCACAAAGTTGCCAATCATTCTTATTATTTCATCCTCCTCTTCTCTCGGGAAAGCCTATTTTTAACTCAAATCATTTCAACTTTACACTTTGGGACTCGGAACCATGTTTCCCTGGAAGTAACCACACGGCCTGGGATCTTTGCTTCTTTGCAGTTCACACAAAACCCCTCCCATCGTTCCCTTGTGGTGTTCTTCGCTCAGCTATTCTGACGGGCTGCGCGTTCACGGAGACAGGAGAGTGTGGTAGAGAATCCCCTGCCCAGAGAGCTCGCTTCTTTGCAAGTGTCAGACCCACAACACATACTGTCTAAACTGCACGACCTACATAACCATTTGCTGCTTCGTGCCCGCTCTGCAGTCTGCGTCTCTTATTTTCCAAGAATGCATGTTCGCTTCCTTTTCTGCTCGCAGGTGAGTTTTCTTTTCTGTAGCCTTTTTCTCCCATCTTCTCACTCTCTCCCTCTCAAAACTGAGGTCCATTTTTTTTTTTTTGCTGTGAAATATAATGACCAAATGGAGTACAAATATATGGCCATGTACGTTCTAAAGGAACAGCTGCAAAATTGCTAATATTAGGTCTAATTTAGCTACAATAAATTAGCAAATGTGTGGAAGCACCATGATGACAGCATAATTATAACAAAAGTCGATGTGTTGAAGTATATGGGTGACAATACATACTAATTTGAGAGAGAGAGAGAGGGAAAAAAAAGAACCCTACACGAAATGAAATGCATGTGATGAACAGAAGGGACTAATAGCTGAGACACATACACTTAATGTGGCCAGTCACTGTAAAAACAAAAAGATAGATGAAGCTGTTCAAAAATCTAGCACTAACAAGCAGTGTAGTCTGTAACCATTAACTGTCAGGGGTAATAACACTCCAAGCGCTGAAGTGCAGTAAAACAGCAGCGCTTTGCTGGGACGGTGGCTGTTGTACCCGAGCGCACCTGTGAAGAGGGCGCTAAATCCATCCTTGCATTCATTAAAACAGAGAGAGGAAAAACAACACTAATAATGTAAAGTATAAACGGAAATAGCAGACAGCACAGAGTGACATTTGCATGGTCCCAGTCAGCTTGTTAGCTGAAGTGGGTTTTAATTAGCTATTTTCCAGCAAGCAAACGAGCAAATTAGTGCCAGCTATAAACAAGAAGAGACAATCAGGCCCAAAGAAAAGGAGAACTGATCAGGGTGCCTTTGCAGAGGGTGGGAAGGGGAAGGCAAGCAGGCACAAAGCTTTTATTTAAAAACTTATCTCAGTTGTACAGCTAAAGAACGGTCTCTCCTGCAAGCACCTTAGCGATGATCCGACTCTGCCTTTTATTTCACAGATGAAGCAACCGAGTTCCTCAGACGCCATCGGACTCGTCCAAGGTCAGGTCCCTGCAGAAAGCGCTGTTTAATCTGACATCTTCTAAGTCTATATTTCCCAGATAAACATGTGTTTTGAAATACTGCGGCTAGATAAACACTACTGTGAGTAGACATCTTTGTATATACAAAGATATACAAAACTATGTGCAAAAGAGGCATGGTAATTTAGGGAGTTAATATAATTTGGGCTCCCACTATGCTGATAGAATAATACAAAGCAAGGATGGACATTTGAAACAAGATGAAGTACTTTTGAAAAACTATTGATTGGAACAAGTACCACGCAGGTAGCCTGTGTGTATCTGTTATGTACGTGGCACAGGACTGAGTGTTGGGAATATAACATGGGCCACAGAGTTGGATGTGTAGACTTCACACAGACGTCGCATCATAGTGGGCCCAGGTCCAAAAGCCCTAGAAGAGGGAGAACAGGATCCCACTGGAGAGCCTGCCGAGCTCATCGATCTTGTGACTGGCATTTGAGAGGGGGACGACTTCGGCCAGGGTCTCCGTGCCGCCCCAAAGATGGTAGTGTCCTCACAAGTCCACAGCAGACTCCCAGGTGCTGAAGGCAGTCACGTCTGTGATGGGAAAATTTAACAACCATTTCTCACTGGAGTAGCCTGGAGAACAGCCCCAACGTGCTTAGGCAATAAAGATATTAACTGTATCACTTTCATTATTCACTTTAATACAATCTACAGCCTGAAACATTGCTCTTCAGAAAATAATAAAATGATGGGGAAATAAGGAAAATCTTTGACCAGAGGACACAGAAATTTTGTTTTTGGATCATGAAAAATCTAATCCATATATTAAGAGATTTAAGTGGACTGAAGCATGAACTAAACCACATACAGTGCAGAAAGAAAAGGTATCAGCCAAGAACTTAAGGCCTACAGTAAGTTACTACTGCAAACCCTTATCTCTGCTGAAGAGAATGAACTCAAGGATGGTTCAGGAACTGAGAAACTGAGCACCTGTTTACCAGAAGGTATCAACCTCATGATCATGGTTTATATTTACAGAACTGCTATTAAGTACCTGAGAGATATTGCATGGCACAGAAAACCGGACTTGAATCATGACTCTACCAGCCAACGAATGGCTTCAAATATGAGAGAGACATAAAAGATGGTTGCAGGGCTGGGGATTCAGATCAAGCGGTACCGCGCCAACCTTGGATGCACAAGGGCCCGAGTTCGATCCTTGGTACAGCAAAAATAAATAAATAAATATAAATAAAACACTTAAATTATTTTTTTAAAAAAAGTGGCTGCACATGAGAAAAATGTAAAAAGTGCATGCGTTGCTTCAACCGTGCAGTTAGATGAGATGAAAATGTTAGGTCATTAATTGTTCACTCAAAGAGTTTATTGGGCTCCTACTACATTTGAGGCCTTGGATTCATTAAATAGAAGAGTGTGATTGACTCTGAAGGGTCCAGGCAATCTGATCCCCCCTCCATGTCAAGATCTTTAAAAAGCAGCAGGCAGAAGAAACATATGAAGAAATGCTCAACATCTCTGGTCATTCGAGAGATGCAAATGAAAACAACATTGAGATTCCACCTCACTCCACAAAGAATGGCTGCGATCACAAAGTCAACCAACGATAAATGCTGGCGTGGCTGTGGGGAGAAAGGAACCCTTCTCTACTGTTGGTGGGATTGTAGACTTGTGCAACCATTGTGGAGATCCGTGTGGAGATTTCTCAGAATACTAGGACTACGGGTCCCATTTGACCCTGCTATACCCCTGCTAGGAATATACCCAAAAGAATTTAAAAACTCACATTGGAAAGACAGATGTACACCCTTGTTCATAGCAGCTCAGTTCGTGATAGCTCAATCTTGGAAACAACCCAAATGTCCATCAACTGGAGAGTGGATAAAGAAGATGTGGTTTTTTTACAAAATG
>PVIC010018110.1:0-31964 GCA_004025085.1 Thryonomys swinderianus
CACCCCACTCACAATTGCAGAGCTCATGAGCTTCAATTCCAGGGGCTGAATTAAGCTCTACATTTATTGGTAAGGTGATTATTTTCTAAACTGAGTAGCTTTGCTCACAACCTGACACTTTTGTAGTTGTCTATATCCCAGTGTCTCTTTTAGAACTTTCCTCACCTCTATCTTCTGTCTCAGCAATGTGCATGTCCCAGAAGAAAGGTTCTCTCCTTCAGGAGTCATGCAATATAAATGCAAACAAGGAGAGGTGGCCATAAATCTCAGTAGCCTTCTTGAGTGCATGGCATGCTTATCATTCAGGTTGGCATGGGCAGATGCACTCCTGCTTCTCTTCAAGAAGGACACCTCCAAAATAAGAAACCATAAGAGGGAAAGGAAGGAACCAGTCTTAAGGACCCTTATGGAGGAACTGAGTGTAGTTCAGGGAAGTCTGAAACACAGAAGGATTTCAATAAAAGGAAGAATGAATTCTCCTGCTCCTCTATCAGGAAGTGGTCTTTCTAGAAAGAGCAGGAGGGCCCATACTTTGGATTCCCAGAACTTGTGGTTACTTTAGGAACCCTGAGCTGCCCCCACACACACACATATACATACATACATATATATACATATATATATGTACACACATATACATATGCTCAGTGCTCTATAAACAGCCCCAGCCTTTGGAAACTCCACCATCATTGTACACACTGACAGTGAACAGCTGTTTATCCCACACTCGAACTGTTTCTTGAGCACATGTTGAGTGAACTAATGGGCTGAGCCTGAGGACTGTACCTGTGTTTCAGGATGCCCATATGAACAAACCCTAGACCCTGATGTATTCCCAGCCTGCAGCATAAAGTAGCTGCATGATCCACACCTGCATCCCAGAAGAGACCCAGTCTCTTCTGTGTGTGCTTCGTCTAGGGGCTGGATAGACAAGAAGCTCATTTCTTTTCCCTGTCTCTTCCATAATGACAACAGCATTTAAAAATCTAGATCATTTTATTTTCTCCTTATATGCAACTTTTACTTTAGCATACTAGGAAGTAGAGCAGCACAAGCAACAATACACGGTCCTGGAATTTTAATCCCAGCTATGCCACTTATTAACCAGGTGGCCTTGTGGAAGTTATTTAACTTCTTTGAGTCTCATTTTGAGCCTCGTTTCTGAGCCTCAACTATGAAGTAAGAAATGTAAAATCATCTTTTTTTCCCAGTGCTCCTGTGAAAAGTAGAGCTAAATGCATCATTTTCTAGCACAGTCTGTAGTAGTCTTTGGACAGTGCTTACTCTCACAATGCTGTATATTCTAAATGTGATCATCTCTTGAATCTCTCTTTAGCATCCTTTTCTAGTTAGGTGAATTCTAGTTGCTACAACAAACAAACCTCTTATTTCAGTGACTTAACACAGTAAACACTGATTTCCTCTCATCCTGGAGTGTAACAACACAGGCATTCATGATTGGCAAGTAACTTTCCTCTATGGGGTCTTCAGGGACTCAGATCACTTCCATTCCTTAATTCTTAAGCTGCCACATAACAGATGAGAAAGGAAAGGAGCAGAAGACATGATACTTTCTGGCCCATCCTGTCCTAGATGTGAAACTTATCATTTCTACTTATATTTCACTGGGAAATAAGTCAGTACCACCTGTGAAGATAAAAGAGATTAGAGAAAAAGTCTTGTGAGGTGAAGTCCAGAGGATAATAAACACATACTTTAGAAATTTGTACTTCAATAAGATGGAAAATGTAGAAGAAATGGATAGATTCTTAGACACATATGAACCTCCAAAGTTGAGTGAATGGAATATAAAAATGTTAAACACCTCAATATCAACCTGTGAAATAGAAAATGCAATAAATAACCTACCAACAAAGAAAATCCCTGTTCTTTATGGCTTTACAGCTAAATTCTACACAACTTTCAAGAGTTAATGCCATTACTTCTCAAATTCTTTAATGAAGTTGAAAGGGAAGCAGTACTTCCAAATTCATTCCTTGAAGCAACCAGTACCTTGATTCCAAAAGGAGAAAAAGATCCAACCCCAAAAGACATTTACAGGCCAATCTCCCTAATGAACACTGATGAAAAATCCTGAATAAGGTACTAGCAAAAAGAGATACTAGCAAACAGAAGACAGATAATTATCAAGAAGATCATACACCCTGACCAAGTTGGATTCATCCCAAGAATGCAAGAATGGTTCAATATACATAAATCAAAAAACATAATTCACTGTTTTAACAGACTCAAGGACAAAATTCATATGGTCATCTCAATAGATGCAGAAACAGTGTTCAACAAAATCCAATACCCATTCATGATCAAAGCCCTACAGAAAATTGGAATAGATGGACTTTTCCTCGACCTGATTAAAATCTGTTTATGAAAAACCAACAGCCAGTATCACCCTAGATGGTCAAAAAATGAAACCTTTCACACTAAGATCAGGAATAGGAGAAGGATATCCAGTATCACCATTATTGTTCAGTATAGTGCCAGGAACTTTAGCCACAGCAATTAGAAAAGCGAAAGAAATAAAAGGAATAAAGATAGGGAAAGAAGAAGTTATACTGTCATTTTTTGGTGATGACATGATACTCTATCTAGAAGATTCTAAAAACTCCACCAAACAACTGCCATGTTTAATCACCAAATTTAGTAGCTTAGCTTGATATAAGGTCAATGGTCAAAAATCTATCATATTGCCAGGCATGGTGGCCCACGCCTGTAATCCCAGCACTCGGGAGGCAGAGACAGGAGGATTGCTGAGTTCGAGGCTTGCCTGGGCTACATAGTGAGCTCAGAGCCAGCCTGAACTACAAAGCGAGACCCTGTCTCAAAAAAAAAATCGATCACATTTCTATATACAAATAACAGATTTATTGAGAGAGAGAAACTGGGGAGTCAGTTCCTTTTACAGTAGCACCCAAAGAAATGAAATATCTAGAAATCAATCTAACAAACGAGGTGAAGGACCTCTACTCCAAAAACTACAATACTCTGAAAAAGGAGATTGAAGAGGATATCAGAAAATAGAAATACATCCCTTGTTCCTGGGTAGGAAGAACGAACATCCTCAAAATGGCTATACTTCCACAACTACTATATAGATTCGATGCAATCTCAATTGAAATCCCAACAGCATATTTCACAGATCTAGAGAAAAACATCCAAAACTTCATCTGGAACCAAAAGAGATCGAGAAGAGCACAAGCAATTCTAGGCAACAAGGACATGGCAGGGGTATCACTATCCCCAATTTCAAACTATACTACAGAGCCACTATGATAAAAGTAGCATGGTAGGGCTGGAGATTTAGCTCAGTGGTTCCAGTGTCTGCCTGGCAAGCACAAGGTCCTGGGTTTAATCTCGGTAACCGCATACAATGCTGGGCATGGTGACTCACGCCCACAAGAAATCAATACCACATACCACAGTGGCTCATGCCTGTAATCCCACCACTTGGGAGGCAGAGGCAGGAGGACTGCTGAGTTCAAGGCTTGCCTGGGCTACATAGTGAGCTCAGGGCAAGCCTGAACTACAAAGTGAGACCCTGTCTCAAAAAAAAAAAAAAAGTGGCATGGTACTGGCAAAGAAACAGACCTGAGGATCAGTGGAACAGAGTAGAAGATCCAGAAACAATTCCAGATACACCAAGCCACCTCAAAAACTGGGCTTCAATGTGCCAAAGACTGAAGCTAGTCCGTCTCTTTCACCATGTACTAAATTAAAATCAAAGTGGATTAGAGTCCTACATATTAAAACCAGAAACTCTAAACCTGCTGCAAAATAGGTTAGGTAGTACTCTTGGAGATATTGGTTTAGGGAAAGACTTTTATGAACAAAACCTCTATAGCATGAAAACTAGCAGAAGAAATAAGCAAAAGGGACCTCATCTTATTAAAAGTCTTCTGCACAGCAAAAGAAACCACTGGGACAGAGAAAAGGCAACCAACAATATGAGAAAAAATCTTTACCAGCAGTTCCTCAGACAAAGGAACTAGAATATATAAAGAGCTTAAAAAATCAGTCCTCCCAAATTTAAAGACCCAGTTCAAAAATGGACATCTGAAATGAACAGACACTTTTCAGAGGAAGATATAAAAGCAGCTAAGAAGCATATGAAGAAATTCTCAACATCACTGGTCATTGGAGAAGTGAAGATGAAAACACCACTGAAATTCTATCTCACTCCACAAAGAATACGTGGTATTTCAAAATTAGCCAACAATAAATACTTGTGAGGTTGTGGAGAGTGTACATTCTCCACTGTTGGTGGGAATGCACCCCAGTACAACCATTGTGTGCAGATCAGTGTGGAGATTCTTAAAAAAAACTAGGATTAGATGTTCCATTTGACCCTGCTATTCCCCTGCTGGGGTTATACACAAAAGAATTACAAGATTCCTATCACAGTGACATATGTGCACCCATATCTATAGCAGCTCAGTTTGTGATACTAAATCTTGGAAATGACCCTAATGCCCATTATCTCTAGACTGGATAAGGAATATGTGGGGTTTTTTTTAATACAATGGAGTGTTACTCTGCCATAAAGAATGATGAGATTGAATCCTACATAGTTTATGCAATCCCATGTGTAGACAGCATAAAATTAAATATCTCTTATTTACAAGTGTGTCAGGGAAAGCTCAGAGTGGGACTCGTGCTAGGCAACTTGGAAATGCCTCCTCCTCTTCACAAGGAGACTTGTGAGCTGTGACCCTTCCCACCCTGCACCCAGTAACTCCTTACATGCAGGACAATTGGTTTCCCTCTTGTGTCTAACACAAACCAATGACATTTTATCACATCCTTAAAATCATAGGGTGGAAGGAATATTCTAACTATAGCTGAGAGGAAAATTAGTCTAACAAATAGTCCTGATCTTTTCACTTCTCATTCTCTTTTAAAAAAACTGAAGAAAATAACAGAGTAACAATAATGAAAAGAAAAAAGGCAAAGAAGAGAAAAAGAAAAGAAAGTACATTTTATGTGTAATCTCAATTTTCCTGTTTTCTTCTAGTTCTTAGGCACATGCCTATAAAATTGACATTCCTTTGATCATACTTCAGATATAATTCTGGATTTCTTCTCCTGATTTTTACATCACAAGCATTTCCTTGTGTCATTGTGAGGTTCTATGTGTACCATGCTTGGTGGCTGAACACTGTTCTGGTAGGAACCACAGGATTTCTCTATTCTCATTCATTACTCTTAGCTTTGCGTAGCTGGTGTCTTACTTAATATTCTTATTGCTAAGACAAAATACCCAACATCCACAAGTTAAGAGGGAAAATGTTTATTTAGCTTACAGTTTGTGGAAGTTTTAATCCATAAATGGCTGACTCTGAGTCAGGATGGTATAGCATTCAAGCATCATAGGGAGAAACAGTTCATGGTGGGCAGAAGACAGCAAAACAAGCAAACAAGGGATAAGATAAGCTTCTTAGTGTCCCTTATATTACATCCAGACCACCAGGACTAGGGTAGTGCCTAACTAGTCAGTGGACTGATTTAGTAAACATCCACTCTTAGTCCTAGTGCTGCATAATCAATCAGTCACATGAGCTAGGTTCAGTCACCTCTGAAAAAGTCCCACCTATATCTTCCTGAAACTACTGGGGACATCCAGACACAAACCACAAAAGCTAGACACCAGGCTTCAGGATAAAGTCCCTTTATTCCTCCGTGTGTTTAAAAGGGAGTTTATTGCTGATAAATCTCTTTTTCTTAAAATATCAAATTTGAGCAAAAAGTAGGAACAAGTATGCATACTATTAAAGCAGTGATTGTTATTAGGACTGCAAACCAACAGGTGAGTCTATGCAAATGTCTGCTTAAAACTGCTATACTGTAGTCCAGGAGGAAATGGAAAGTAACGACTCTTTAATACCTTCATTTGCCAGACATTTACCAGGAATGGCAATTTCACTTAAGGGAAAATTTTAGTAAGAATCAATTTTTCTAAATCAAATTCAAGGGTCACTGATTATTAAGGCAACCATGGGTATGCTAATGATGCTATTTATAGTTTGTTTAATACATATGCATAATAAGAGAAATTATTTACAGAGATGATGAGTTTAATATTGGGAGTGAAGCAGATTTACAGCCTGGAAAATGTAATTGCTTTTTGATATCAATTAAAGGACTGTTCCAAAAATCAATAAGAATTTAAAAAAATAGTGTGAGCCTGAATGAATGATAAGTAACTGGGAAGCAGTTTTAAAATGCTTCTTACAGTGAACAATTCTCTTGAGCCCCATGAAGGGCTTTATGGGCCTTTGAGGAATAAGGTAGATTTTTTAAGACTTTCATTGATTCAAAATGAAAGCAAAGCTTGCACACACCACTGAACTGCCACTTGTGCCGCTACATAAAGTCATGTTGGACATGGAGCTCTGGGAGTGATGAATCAGAGGGAACAGGAAAGCTTAGGAGTGGATACCTTATTGGTTGGAGACAGACAGTCTCTACCCTGTGGAGACTGAGTAGAGGAACAAGGTATAGCTGAGGGGTGAAAAGAGAAATGAGGATCTCCATCTGGTTTTCAGAGCTGAGTTGGGATGGAAGCCAAGAGATACAAAAGAATAAAGGCATAAAGTTTCATCATTGAAGAGATAACTATTGTGCTTCTACTGGGTGGAGACATGTTGATAGGGTCTACAGAGACAGATGAAAAAGACAATGTCTTCTGGTTGAGAAGGTCATGAACTAGAGAAGAAGGCAGATATGCAGACAGTAACAATTCTTACAAAATGATAGATTTTAAAAACTAAAGCCAAATGAATTAACTAACTTGTCCAAGTTAGTTACACATAGCTAGTAAATGCAAGAATTGGAAAGCAAATTCAAGAATTCTGTTGTGATGAAAAGAAATAACACTGTTTCCAGCAGTATTTAAGTAATGAACATTGGTGTGTGGTGCTGAAGTAACAAACAAGAATGAGAGTCCAGCGCTTTAGGGATGTATAGAGGGAGGCTGTTCATTTTACATGGGAGAAGTAGAAAAGGGCTCAGTCAGTTGGACTTTCCAGATGGAATGACATTTGACCAAATCTTCAAGGTCTTAACAAGTGGGCAAAGTAGGGAAATCTATTTTAAAGAAGAATGGAATCATGGCACATGCAAAGAGGTAAATGTGGGAGAGGATAGCCCTGATGACTGAAGGGCATGCATCATGTAGGCCACCTCCAAACACAGGTAGTATCTGCATTTAATTATTCCCCATGGCATCTACTGATGGCAAAGTCCATTGGCAAGTGCTACTTGACCATATATCTGAAGGATGCATGATTCCAAAGGAGTACTAGCTCAGTATCATTCTGCCACTTCCTATCTTTGTGATGATGGGCAAGTTACTCAACTTTTCTCAAGTGTGGCCTCTTTATTTGTAAAATGAGGATAAATACGTATATCTATGGGTTTTGTGAAATTTAAGATGTAGTACATGATTCTTTTAATTCTTTTGTGTATATTCCTAGCAGGGAAATAGCAGGGTCGAATGAGACCGCTAATCCTAGTGTTTTGAGTAATTTCCACACTGATCTCCACAATGGTTGCACAAGTCTACATTCCCACCAACAGTGGAGGAGGGTTCCTTGTTTCCTGCAGCCTTGCCAGCATTTGTTGCTTGTTAATTTTGCAATAGCAGCCATTCTTTGTGGAGTGAGATGAAATCCCAGTGTTGTTTTCATCCTCATCTCTTGAATGACCAGTGATGTTGAGCATTTCTTCATAATGCATCTCTTCTTTGGTATGAGAATCTGAAGATATAAATGAGTTCTAGAGTGTATGATACATATTGTGAAACAGAAAATAATCAAAGGGGAAAGGGTAGGGGTAAGTAATGGGAAAGAAAAGATATGATGTTTAAAAAGGAAACAAAGCATATGTGCACAGGGGGTGGGGGTTGTATGTTGGGTTGGGGAATAAGAAACGTGAGAATTAACTTGTGTCATATACTGGTACAAATTCTCAATATTGAGTGTGATCATGATGTATATATAAAATGTATCAATATAGAATTTAATTTAAAAAAAGATGTAGTATAAGGGTCTGGGATGAGACCTGACACAGAATAAGGCTAAATAATTCTAATAATACCTATATTTATATTTATATTTATACTTAGATCCATTTTCTTTTTTAGGACAGGGTCTTGCTTTGTAGTTCAGGCTGGACCTGAGCTCACTATGGAGTCCAGGTAAGCCTCGAACTCAGCAATCCTCCTGCCTCTGCCTCCCAAGTGCTGGGATTACAAGCATGAGCCACCACACCTGGCTACTTAGATCCATTTTAAAATTTACCTTTACATTTTAATACTTTTTCCAAATAATCCTATTTCCCATGACAAAACCACATAATATGTCATCAACTGAGGTGGAGAACCAGAGAATCATACAAACCTGGAATTGTGGAGACACTCAGAGCTGCCCTAGATTGTACTTTGTTCTCAGTTGAGTGTGCTTTTTATCACATCATATTTTCATGTGTAGCATCACACTTAGGTACAATAAAAACTTTTAAATAATAAGCAAAAGAAAGATGTATGTCCCAAGTAAATACATGAGTGTTGACTAAGTTTATCAAGGTTTGAATCTTGGGTCTACCCACCTATGACAGCATTTACAACCAAGTCATATATTTTTCTCTTCAATTTTAAAAAGGAGCAATAACTATACCTACCTCATCAGGTTCTTGGGAGGATTAAATGAAAAACATATGTACATCTCTAATGCTACACTTGATTCATAGTAAGTATCTTAGTTACTCTTCTCATTGCTGAGACAAAATATCCAACATCCACAGTTAAAATGGGAAAGACTTATTTAGGTCATAGTTTGTAGAAGTTCAGTCGTAATAGACTGGCTCCATGGCAGGGTGGCACATTGCGTGGCTGCAACAGTTCATGGCGAGTAGAAGGTAGCAAAGCAATAAGTGACCTTAACACCATCTTCCTGTCCATTTGTCTTATCCAAACTACTGGGATTAGGATTGTTCCAAACCAATTAAAGGACTGATTCAGTAATCATACATCCTTAATCCCAGCATCACCCAATCTGGATTCAGGAACTTCTAAAAAAGCTCTATGACCACATGAGGTACTGGGAAGATACCTAGACACAAACCATAACAATCTGCCTCTGGCTCCTCAGAGACTCATGCATACCCCTTTATGCAACAGGCATTTAGTCCATCTCTAAGAATTGCAGAAGTCTTAACAAATTCAACACCGCTAAAAATGTCAAGTCTAAAAATCTAATCTGAAATTTAAGGCAAATTTATAGTTGGAAGCAATGTCCTAATGAAAAGAAAATTAGACACAACAAACATACAATAGTAGGAGATAAAAAAAAATAGTAGGAGATAGATATTTCCCTTCCAAAACTTTCAAGCATGGGAAACAAAGGAAAGGGTCCAAAACAAATCTAGAATCCAGCAGGGCCACATTAAATCCCACAGTTCTACTTCTAGCATCCCCAGTAAACTGTGGTAAATTGTGAGAGGCAAAAAAGCTTGGATAACTCTGGCCTTATGGCATTTCTGGTGATCGTAGCTCCCATGGCTTCTCTCTGGGACAGGCTGTGCTCCTCCCTTGCAGTTTTCCTCATTCCCACCTTCTCCAGACTTCTGGAATCTCCACTACACTTTAGCTTCATATTCACAGCTTCACACAATGCCTCTCAGGGCCACACTGCCTGGCCTCCCAGGTCTTCTTCTGAAATCTTTTGTAATCTACATGCACCTAAAATCAGCACCATGTTGATGATGCCACATCTACTGCCGCCTGGAGCAGTAGCTAATCTTCCTTGTCTCTTGGCTGTAGACGTTCCCTAGGCCACCACCATTCTGAAACATGATACTCTGAAGCTCTCTTCTCAGAGCAGTCATTCACTTTTGAAATGTTGAAGCTGCAAAGGGTGTTATTCTGCTGCTTCTTGTTATGCTCTAGGATCATTTTCTATTTTCTTCTTTCTTCTCAGCAATCAACATCTCCTCTGTTCTGCCTTTGCAGGCCACAATTTTACTGGAGCTTCCTTACCGGCTAAACTCAACATGCTTTAATCATTCTGCTGGGATCCTTGCTCTTAATTCTCAACACAAATCTGCTAACATCCCACAACAGTAGACATGCCCCCCTTTAATATTGGATTGCCTTCAAATTTCTTCTGACAGATTAATTAGCCCACTACCCTTACTCTCAGTCTCAGGCAAAGACTGGACATGAGCAGAATGCAGGCAAATTGTATGCTATGGTATAACACATGTCATTTGGAGTTTAACAGCCAAGGCAGTCTTTCTTCCCATCAGAAACTTCTCTAGCTTGGTCTATATTGGCAGGATTTCTGTCAGCCTTCTTTCTGGTCTTCTGAGCTCTCACTGGAATCTCCCATTAAGTACTACCTCAGGCATTCCAGCTGTACTTTTTTAACCAGTGTCTCTGAATGCTCTTTCCAAATTCTTCCTATGAGCCATTCCCAAAGGCTTCACATGGTCAAGTATAGTCACAGCAACAATCCTACTTTCAGTACCAAATTTTGTGTCAGTCAGTATTTACTAGAGAAACAGAAGTAACATAAGATATACAAATATATATGAATTTACAAGATTGACTTATACCTGCCACCTGAGAAAGCTGGATAAGAAGAGTGGAAAGGGTCTCTCTGAACACTAGAGATAAGAAGGATTTAGTCAGAAATCTGTGCTGGAAGCCAGGAGATGATGCCCAAGGTGAAAGCAAAGACTGGAGCTTCTCCAAAGAAACAGAAGCAGATCTGTCCTTTCTCACTTCCCCCTTATACCATCCATGTGACAAGGTACTGAATGGTGGGTCTTCCTGAGCCAATTTAAGCTTCTCTTAACTAAACTTTTCAGGTTGACACAGTGAATCAACCATCATATTAAGTATTCAAAAATGTTCATGAATATTAATATCAAAATACCACTAAGTTGTCATAGTTTATTCTTCTACTAGGTTGTGAATACAACTAGTATAGTCCTATCAGTACAGTTAAAAATTATGCAGGCAATGGACTGGAATTTTCAGATACAGTGTTTGATCTATATTTCATTTTCCTCTTGGGCTTGCAGAACAGGACTCCCATTGATCCCAAACAAATTTAGATAAATTGTATTGCTTCACAAATTGATCTTATGTGAGTGCTGGCTTCTCTCCCACTGTGATGTTTCCAAGAAGAAATCAACATCATTTTGGGTTGGGGGAGGAATAAAAGATCAATCTTAAAATGTCTGTAAAGAAAAGCTAGGAAGCAAGTTATGCTGGAGACACACTCACTCATCTGAGAGAAGTGATGTAATAAAGGGCTATGGGACTGGACTCCGGAGGCATTGTGATCAAGTTACTTTGCTTTATGTACTATTCAGCTTTTTCTTGTTGTGACCAAATACCTGAGAGAAACTACTTAAAGGAGGGAAAGTTTACTTCAGTTTACTGTTTCTGAAGTTTCAGTTCGTAGTCACCTTTGTCCATTGCTCTAGGCCTACAGGCAAATTGGAAAATCATAGCCTATTGAAGTGGTGAAGGAAAGCTGCTTGTCTCATGGCACCCAGGAAGCATAAAGGGAAAGATGGAGAGAGGCAGAGAAGAAAGAGTCTGGGAACAGAAATCTTTACCAAGTTATACCTCCATGATCCACTCTTTTCAGCTAAACCCTGTCACCTATTTCCATTACCTCCCAGTAATACCATCATATCACGATCTCATCAGTGAACTGATACACTGATAAAATTAGACTCCTCATGGTCCAATCACTTCCCCAAACCCATCAGCATCAAATCCCTCAACATAACTGGCCCTTTAGAGTGACATTTTGGATCCCAACCATATTTTTCTCCACCTCAGATACCTTTTTCTTGAAAAGATAGTAGTAATACTCCATTCACAAATTTGTTGTAAAGGTTAAATACATGTTTGTATAAATTATTTTTAAGGTAGTGAATACTGAATACTCATGAGGTATTAATAACATGGTTCTGTGGACTTGAACAATTCTTATGTATTAGTAGCAATAATACTAAACTTTAAATTTTTTTTTTTGAGACAGGGTCTCACTTTGTAGTTCAGGCTGGCCCTGAGCTCACCATGTAACCCAGGCAAGCCTCGAACTCAGCAATCCTCCTGTCTCTGCCTCCTGAGTGCTGGGATTACAGGCGTGAGCCACCACGCCCGGCTTAAACTTTAAATTTTTAAAAACTGTATATGGATCAAATGTTGTAAGCCTAAAAGGAGTTTCCTGGTTTGGGATGGGTAACAACAGAGAATTCTATCCTGAAAATAACAGTTGCAGAAAACATTTAGTGAGTCAGGTGTGGGCCTAGCAGTGTGCAAGATTCTTTTGGCAACTCAGAAGGAAAATAAGAAATCTCAAGCACCATCTCCATCTCCACCTCCACAGAGCTTTCTACTGAAACAAGGACAATTCTAAGGATTGTGTACTTACCTGGTGTAGACGCTTGGTGTTGCACTAGCTCAGGCAAGGAGAAAGTAAGGCTTAGATAAGTATTCTGTTTTAAGCTGTGGTCTGGGATAAGGTAAGTGTATTCCAGGTAAGAGGACATTAGAAGCTGAATGAAAGAGGTTAGTTTGATAAGTTGATTGGCCATTTGCAACCCAATTTGACTGCAAATATTTAATCCTGAGGAGATACTGTGGATAACATCATATCTAGACAACAAGATAGAACCATGCTGGTTACTAAAGTACTAAAATCTGCCCACATGCTGAACCTGGAACATGTTTCCCTCCAAATTCCCAAAACCCAGAGCTAAAAATGCATGCCTCACAATACAGGAGGCCTTCATGTTCAGCCTGTTTTAGCACTATAGCCAGTACTGATTTTGTTGGTCAGAGGGAGATCATCCAACTTTTTCAGTACACAGGGATCTTGGGGACCAGCCTGGAGAGATTATACTTGATTCTGGAGTCCACAGAGCTCCACTGCTGCTGTTATGGCCTTAAACATTCCATTTGTTGTACAAAGACATAGAAGGGAAATGATCCCTGCTGCAGCAGTACTCGCCCCATCCAGCCTCAGCACCAAGGATGTGCTGTTACCCACAGGTTTGCCCACAGTGTCTGTATGCCTGATGAGCTGTGTGACACTCCAGACCAACAAAGAACAACAGTGCTGCTCCACTGTCCTCTCTCTGACCTCAGTTTTGCCACTGTGGTGATTGAGCTATCATGCCTTCCATCTTTTAGGAAAGGTATTGATAGTCACTTTGCATCTGCCTCCACCTCTGCCTTTTTTCCTTTCTCTGTGAAAATAATTGTCTTGTCCTTTTAATTATGTCATGACCACTTCTTTGGGGGTCTTTTCCTTCCCTGACCTCAGACCTTCTCTCTAGGTAGTCGCCTCTCAGTCCTGGTGACTGAATCTGCCACTTTGATCTTGCTTCCTAACTTTACTCTTGGGGCAGAGAGGAGAGAAGTGAGGACCCATGGGGTGAGAGTACAAATGCTGGTTAATTCTAAATTGACACACCTGTTGACTAGATGGACGACCCGGAGGAGATGCTGATGCATTAAAAAATGGTTTGGAGCAATTGGGAAAACTTCCTTGAGGACAAATTGGACATTGATTTCTGATACTTTTAAATTGAAAGTAGGAAGCTCTCCTTGTTTTCTTTAAATAATTGCTAAGTCTGGGTAATTTTATCAAGAGGTTGATTATATTGGAAATTCGGATTGATTCAGAAACATAATTATTTTAATTCAAAAATCTGCAAAATCATATTGATTAAAACAACCATTTTCCTATTTTAGGTTTAAGCAGATTATAGGATTCTTTATTCTGTTCTCTGTAAATGGTTATTTACCAAAATCTGGATCACCTAGCTGCTTGATGCTTCTTTGTGAGACTCAAAGCACACACAAATACGTACACACACACACACACATACACATATGTACATACACACACAGTGCTATTCATTTTCTCTCCCATACTTCAGGGCCAAGGAACTTAAAGAAGTACAAGGTAGAATTCTTTGGTAAATCTTTTGGCAAACCAATAATGATGAGTGAAAACTATTTCCCAACACAGAGCACCCAAGAAGAAATAAAGGATGGACCAAGAAATTGTCTTTTTATTCATCAAGTCTGGAATTTTCTGCCACTATCATTTTCCCCAGTGGAATGGCACTTCTCCAACCAAGTGCTCATCAGTAGGGCTGATCAGCCTGATCCTCTACCTGTGTGCACATCTGCCCTCTGAATGATTATTTCCATGTTTTCCTAAGGGCTAGTCATGTTACCTCCAAGCTACAATTGCTTGAAGCTTTGGAAGTTCTATCTTACCAAAGAGTCAAAGAAATGGTCCAGCAGTCCTTGATGACAACTTTAGTTCTAGTTAGTAATAATTAGTGTCATATGTAATAATTAGTGTCAAAATTTACACTAAGTAGAGGTGGTTCCTACCGTGGGAGCTTAGCCTAAAGAGACTGGTGCTATAGCACCATTAACTCGCTGTGACCAAGAACTAGATGACTTGCTGCTTCCCTGTAATTATTTTGCTGTGACTTGAGTATAAGCAGATGACTGAGGATGGCACTTGATGCACTCCTCACCTGGGAAGATCAACTTGGTCATCTGGAAATATACCAATGAGACAGTCCTGGGAGCTCAAAGAGAGTTTGCTCAGGGTAGGGGAAAAGAGAGTAGCACTCTACTCTCACTTTTAAGTCAGAAGAGCATTTGAATCCTGCATTTGCATTCTGATTCTTCACTGATATCCTGGGCAAGATTGTTTTTATTCCTTCAGTCAGTAGACAATCCAAAAATGGGGCTGAGAATAGAGAGCCCACAAAATAACAAATACTGCTGGAAAATGCTTACAGAGGACATATGTGGCCTAATCAGTTAGAGTCCAGAAACTGGTTTTTCTCTTACTTTGTGAAATAACTTGAGAGCACTTGGACAAACCACATGCAAATCTGTTTCATTGTGTCTGTGAGTCTTGAGGATTACCTTACATATGGGCTTTTGCAGAAGCTGCATTTAGTATGTCACAACTCAGGACAGATCCACTTATGTTCACACCTGCCTCTGGACCCTTCAGCACTTCTGATCCTCTGAGATCTAACTGCCTTCTTCAGTTAAGTAATCACAATGATTAGAACAATAAATTTTGCATCACTCTAAAAAGATACCTTTTGCCTCTTTGTAATCCATTCGTCCTATCACCCTAGTTTCCAAGCAACCACTGATCTGTTTTATGCCATGATAGAATGTTTTGCATTTTCTGGAATTTTGTATGCTATGTACTCTTTTTTTTAATGTAGCTTCATTAACTCAGTATAATAATGTTGAAATGTATTCATGTTATTATGTGCATCAATAGTTTATTAATTTTTACTCCTCAGTAGTGTTTCTTTGAATGCAAATACCACATTTTTTTAGTCATTCGTCTTTGGACATCTGTATTGTTTTCATGTTATCACCTTCCTCTTTCTCTTTTTCCTCTTCCTCCTGCTGCTTCTCATCTTTCAAATACAGTTTTATATTTGCATTTATATTTACATTTATATATGCATCTTTGTGTATTTTCACTTCTTTTGAATGTGTTTAATTTTGTAAGAAACTGCAAAACCCTTTGGTTTTCACTAAGAGTGCTGAAACTTCCCATTTGTTTACATCTTCCCTACATTGTGATGGTTAGTCTTTAAATTTCAGACTTCATGGTGAGTATCTAGTGATACTTCATTATGGTTTTAATGTATATTTCCACGATGATTAATAATGTTGAACATCTTCTCATGTGCTTATTGACCATTCAGAATATTTTTTACTCATTGTTTTTAAAAATCGAATCATTATACATACACATCGTGATCACACCTAATATTGAGAATTTGTATCAGCATATGACACAATTTAATTCTCATTTTTCCCATTTCCCCACCCACCCTACAACCCCCCAGCCCATATACATAAGCTTTGCTTCCTTTTTAAAAATTATCATCATATTTTTTCTTCTCCTTGTTACTCACCCCTAAACCCCATTTCCCTTTGAATATTTTGTATTTCACAATATCTACTATATATGCTAAAGCTCATTTACATCTTCAATTTCTCATACTAGAGAAAAGATACGATATTTACAGATCTGTGACCTATTTCATTTATGAGTATGTCCTGAAGGTACAACCATTTTTATTCTGAAATAGCATTCTTTCTCTAATCGGGCTTCAAATTCTTGTTTCACATGTATGTCATGAATATCGTCTCTCAGTGTGTGGCTTTTTTGGCTTTTTGTCTCTCAATGATATTTTTCAATGAGGATTTGAATGTAACATTTTCAGTGTTACAGTCATAACAGGTTAAATTTGATTTTAACTTTTTTACAGTTCATGATTCTTGTAGTCTAAGTTATCTTCACCTGTCCTGAAGTCATAAATATATTCTATGCTTTCTTCTAGAAATTTCATGTGTGGATTTTACATTTAGGTACATGATCCATTTTAAGTTTTGTGTGAAGCAAAGATCGATGTTCACTGCTTTTTACCACATAGCTATCTGAACATCATTTTTGAAAAGACTTTCTTTTCACTAGTGAATTGATTTATCATCTTTGTCAAAAATCAAGGGACGCCAGGTGTGGTGGCTCACACCTGTAATCCCAGCACTCGGGACGCAGAGGCAGGAGGATTGCTGAGTTTGAGGCTTGCCTGAGCTACATAGTGAGCTGAGAGCCAGCCTGAACTACAAAGCGAGACCCTGTCTCAAAAAAAAAAAAAATCAAATGACAAAATATGCAATGTATGCTGTGAGTTTGAGGCTAACTTGGGCTACATAGTGAGCTCAGGGCTATCCTGAACTACAAAGCAAGACCCTGTCTCAAAAATAAAAATAAAGGCCCGGAGATTTAGTTCAGTGGTTCCAGCTCCTGGTCCTGAGTTCAATCCCCGGTAACCACATACAGTGCTGGGCATGGTGACTCATGCCCACCAGCAATCAATACCACATACCACAGTACTAGACATGGTGGCTCACACCTGTAATCCCAGCACTCGGGAGGCAGAGACAGGAGGATTGCTGAGTTCGAGGCTTGCCTGGACCACATAGTGAGCTCATGGCCAGCCTGAGCTACAAAGCAAGACCCTGTCTCAAAAAAATAAATAAAATTTAAAAATTAAAATTAAAAATAAAAATATATGCAGTGTACATTTTGTGCCCTCTATTTCTTTCTTTTATGTGTCTCTTAACAATGTCAAACTGTTTTGACTGCTGAGAACAGGAAAGGTAAGTCCTGCAACATTGTTCTTATTAAAATCTTGTTTTGGCTATTCTAGAAACTGTTTATATAAGGTTCAGAAATGATATGAATTTATTTGTAGTATTTAGAATTTCCATATAAATTTAACTTGTTGGTTTCTGGAAAACTAAACAAAGTTCTACAAAATTTTTTATTCAGACTTCAATGACTATAGGCAGAGCTATTATCTAATAACATTGAACCATCTTATAAACAAGAATAAATTAATCTATTTTCCCATAATGTGATCTCCCTTAATTTCTATAGCATTGTTTTATCATCTCAGTAGTCTTTCACATTTTGTTGACTTATTCCTGCATATCTTATACCTTTGCTGTTGTTTTAAATGAATTTTTGGTTTCTGTGATATATAAGAATAAAGTCAATTTTTGCATATTAACTTTATAACCTATCATCTTGACAAATTCATTCATTAATTCAATCATCATTTTTCTTGTCCCCAGGGGGTTTTCTTTATAAACAATTATCTGCAAAAAAGAAGGGTTTTACATCTTTTGTTCTAGTCTTTTAAAAAAAATTTGCCTTAAAACAATGGCTAGAACCTCCAGAAAAATGCTGAATGGTTGTGATAAAAGTGGAAATTTTTGGCATATTCTTGCTCTTGGTGAGTAAAGCATTCAATCTCTTAACATTAAATAGGTTGTTAGCTATATTTTGTTTTTCTTTGTGCCTAGCTATCAATCCCCAGCTTTTTTGTCTTACTATTGGCATAGTAAATGAGTATTTAATATTGTCAAGTACTTTTCCTGTTTATTAAGTTAATTGTGTAATGATATACATTTATTTTGTTGACTTGGTAAACTATGTTGATTGATTTTTCACATGTTAAACCAAGTATGTATCTTTAGGAAAAGCTCTTCTTGGTTATGATTTAATATTATTATTATGTATACATATATATACATACATACACTCTTTTACATCTCTATAAGGAACACTTGTTGGACTCAAGTTACTACAATGTTATTAAAGATTCGAATATATATTCATAAGGGATATGAACCCACAGAGTAAATTGCACATTTGTGGTCTGCAGTTTTCTTATTTTTTATTTTTGTTATGTTTTGGTACGGAAAATATCAAAAAATGAGTTCTGTATTGATCCTTCTCTATATTTTTAAAATCTGTGTAATATTAGTGCTATTTTTAATTGTTTAATATAATTAGCAAGGGAAACTTTATGAATTAATTTATTACAGCTAAAACAAATTACCAACCAATAGTGGCTTAAAACAATAGAATCTGTTATAATTCTGGAGATCAAAGTCCTGAAAGATTCTTAGTGGTCTAAAACCAAGGTGTAAGTATGGCCGCATTTATTTTGAGAGAAAGCTTCTAAGGGAGACTCTTTTTGTGCCATTGCAGAGGCTTTTTGAAGCTTCCCATATTCTTGGGCCACTGGCCCTTTCAAGCCAAAGTCATTATGGGCAGCAGCATCTTACACAGCATTTCTCAGCCACTTACCCCTCTGCCTCCATCTTGCACACTTAGGACAATTGTGTTTGCACTAAGCCTATGTGGCTAATTCCCAAGATTCTCTGTCTTGTGGTCAGCTCATTAGTAACATTAATTCCATCCATTATGTGATCTCCTTCACCATGGCATATATACATATTCAAAGCATTAGTTTGTGGACATCTGTGAAAAGTAAGCCATACCATCTCAGTCTGGAGTTTTCTTTGTTGAATGCGTTTAATTTTTAAAAAGCAAATTCCTTAATATATGTAGTACTATCCAGTTTTTCTTTTTCTATGTCAATTTTGGTAACTTGTATTTTTTTTAATCTCCCATTTCACTTAAGCTGTTGAATTTGTCAACCTATTAGTTTGTTATTCTTTTATTGTCCATATGATCTGTAGTGCTGAACTTCTGTCATTTCTAATATTGATGGTATGTGCTCTTTCTCTTCTTTGCTTGATCTATTTAGCTAGAGTTATCAATTTGACTGAACTAACTCTCTATTTTCTGCCTGGATTTTATTTAATTTCTGCCCTTAGCCTTATTTTTTCTGCTTATCTAATTATCTGGATTTACTTTGCTGATCTTTTTCTCCAAAGAAAACTCTAGGTAATTAATTTTAGGTCACTCTGGCCAAGTACCAACTTATTTTCACCTGACAAATTTTGATATATTTTTGTTGTTTCTCAAAAAGGTCATTTTTCCATTTGATACTGTGTATCTCTCTTGAGACAATTATTAAAAATAGAAATATTTTGCATCACAAAGTGTTTTTGATGTGAGTCTATTCCTTTGAATTAAAAAAAAATAGATCTAGACCTGAGACTTAGTTCAGTAACACTGATCCTGGCTATTTCTTAGTCTCTAGCATCTTAATTTTTGAGAGAAAGAATTCTATAATTGACTCAAGTGTTTCTCTGTTATTGATGCTCCAAGCCTAAATTGTCTGGACACCTATGCCTCGAGTAATTTTTTACCATTCTTTTAGATAATGAGCATCATAAGAATTTGTTTAATGTCTCCTGCATGCATTTATTTCCAGTTCAGCTGAGACTTACTGTTTTTTCCTGGTATCTATTCAGATTCTTTAATTGTACCAAGTAGGTTGCATACAGGCTCCTAGAGTAAGTATGTGGCAGGAGGGAAGATGCAAACCAGGCCTTCTAGAGGCAGAATATTTTACACAACATGATATAAAGTAAGGGAGAACATGTGAGCCAGGAGTTCATGTACAGCTTTGTCACAATAAGACATAAGAACAAGTTCTGTCTTCCTTGCCAAGAAGACTGCTGTGTGGTTCTGAAAGCATAGTGTGGATGTGAAAGTCTTTTGCAAACTAAAAATGTGCTGGAGTGATTGTTATCTGGTATGACTCTGCTTTAATCTTACCAATTTTAGTCCCCATTTCACCAGCACTTCTTGCTTCCTTTCTACCAGCAGTGCTAGGCTCATAGCCTTGTGACTTATGCAACTGTACGTGGACCCACACTCAAAAGGACCCTCAGGTTGCTCCATGTTGTGCAGTCACCATCTTGCAATTCTTAAAAAACTACTAAACTGCTGGGCATGGTGGCTCATGCCTGTCATCCCAGCACTTGGGAGGCTGAGGCAGGAGGATTGCTATGAGTTTGAGATCAGCATGGGCTACATAGTGAGCTCAAGGCCAGCCTAAACTACAAAGGGAGACCCTGTCTCAAAAAAAACTATTAAGCAGGAAATTATATTATATTATATAAAGCAGGTTATTTTCTATTTGCTTGGACAAAATACTTGCCATTCACAAGTAATAGAAGGAAAAGTTTACTTTGGCTCACACTCTATAGGTGTTTCCTCTATAGTTGGCTGACTTCAAGGCCAGGAGACAAGACAAAGGAAAATATGTTCACAACATGACAAAGAGACTCAGGGCATGATCAAGGAAGGAGGAGGGTTAGATATTACAACTCGTGCCCAGTGACTCACCTCTTCCCACCATGTCTCAGCTCCCAACATCACACTTAACCATAACTTATCAGTGGACTAACCTGGTCATGAGAATCACACATGTATAACCCAGTCACCTCCCCATAGTCAAGTAAATATGCCCATGAGGTTTTGGGTGGATAGCAAGATCCTATAAACTGTAGTGGGCCCCACATTTTCATTTTGGAAAGTACCTCACAAATTCTGTAACTGATCACGCTTATCTGGAAAATACCTAGAAGATAAGATGATGCCTTGACAAATAGCAAGGACACAGTCCAGATCCAGAGACAATGCTCAGAGTGAATGTGGCCTCAGTAGGTGCAAACTGGAGGGGAGTGACACATTTCTGTATTTCACAAAGATTATTTCCAATGGCACCTTCCCCACCCCCACCCCTCCTTGTAAGGGGAATTTTTGGAAGGCTAAATTATGTTTTCCCGGATATTCCTCATCATGCACCTGCCCCAACAACTCCCCCAGTACTCATTCACATCCAACAAACTAAGAATCAACAGTATCCATATGGTACATCCTCTATAAATGAAATCTTTTAATTAGTAATGGGACACCTCAAATAATTTCAGCAGATGCTTTCATTTCAGGAAAACAGGCACATGTCTTTGCAATTGGGCAATATTGTTCTAATTATATCATAGCCTGCAGCCTGACTGGGTATGTCTCTCAGGCAGTCTTTCTGAGGGATGGCACGTGGGTTGGGGAGATCTATTTTACTCTCCCATGTGCACACACTAGATCCCTGTTCACCATTTAAGGTTTGTGAAGTATTTTTTTTGTTTTGTTTTTGATTATTTTGCTTTCCAAGTGCTTTCTACAGTCAGGGGAACAAAAATGGAAAGGATATAATTACTGAGCATTGGTATGGATGAGAGAAGGCTCTGGGATTTTCCTTCTCTTTATAATTTCCTTTTAAAAATGAGGATACTTCAAGGAGGCTGCAAATAAGACTGTGATGCAGAGATTCCTTACACCCTGTCTAAATGTTGAGGTTCTGTGACAAAATGGCAAGGAGTTTGCTATAATTAAAGCTTCCTCAGGAGGATGAGGAGCATGGTCACCAAACAGCGTTTCTATCTAGAGGCATCAGCCTGGCTCTGGAAAGTGCTTGGCATGTGGTGTGAAATGACCTCATAGGCCTGCTGTGCTTGGGAAAGCACCTTGCTTGGGTTCCTGACATATTGGCTGTCATTGATAACTAAATATTTCAAGCTCCTCCTCTACTTTCTGATCACATCATTGGCCCATACTTCAGTCCTTCTTTGAACTCCTATGGAACTGTGTGATTTACTTGAATTCATGAAACATGAGCAGGGACAAACTATATCCTTTTGAGATGGAAGCCTTGAAAAGCCAGACTTCTCTCCTCTCCTCTGCTATGGTAATTATGGAAATGCATATTATAATGGAGCCATTTTTCACCTGAGTCCATGAGTCTAGTCCTAGCAGAAACTAGGGGACTAAGACATTTTCTTGTAATACAGCACGGAATTTTTAAGTTTCTTGTGGTGCAACAAATTTTGGCCTAGCCTGACCAGTTCCCAATGATTAGAGCTAGCCCAGCTTTATTATCTGTGAGTTCTCACAGGACCACTCTGAACTGGGGCAGAACGAGATTCCTGGGGGAGGAAGTTGAGGATGGATAAAGTCAAAACAAATGAAACAGAACCTTAGATGTTAGTATATCCTTGGAATTAGTCTGTCCAATTCTGAAAGTAGGCCTACCTAGCCAGGAAGGACGTGGGATAATTAGGCCAGAAAGAAGAACAGGACTATGGGGCAGTGAGCAGAAAGAGGATTCATTCCCCAAGTTGAGGAACAGGTGGAAGGAAGCTGTGGTGGGTGCCACGTAGGAGGACCATTGTTTCCAGGCATCCATGACAGCTTGTCATCTCTGATGACCAAAGGCAGTTCTTGTTCTTCATAGTATGGCACAGTGCTCAAGCCAGGCTGTGTTGACGTGCCCATGGACAGCTGGGGAGTTCACTCACATGCCCTGACCGGTAGAGGGCTCCCAAGGATGTCCTCTCGTGTTCCCTCCCTCTTGTTTGTTTAGGTCTATGGTGTCCTCATTCATTTTTCTAATTATCATTTGTGATATCCAAGGCCAAAGTCAAGCTCGAGGTGACACATTCCCATTCCTGCTTCACCTTACCTTAGGGTGCCCTGGAAACAACCACAGCAAAGCTTCTGCCTAGAGTAAATATGATCTGGCCTCAAACAACCAACAGATCATCCCTCCATCTGTAATATGGGGAGCCTTGTGAGGGGTTATAATATTCTTAAATACCTCATTTTAAAAGCAAGACAGGATATAAACAAAAATGAAAGCAAATAACAGAGAAAGTGAGTTTCTCATTTCAAACTTTATCTGACACACACTTCAATCTGCTTTATTACCAAGATAGTAAAAGTAATGGGGTTAAATTTAGATAAAAGCAAGGAGACATGGTAACTTTTAAGTGGCATATAACATATTTAAATTGGTTTCTCTGGGTAAATACCCTAAGTGAGTCTTGATCCAGCCCAGGAAACCTGTCATTCTGCTTAGCATCCATGGGATGTGAGCAGATGGGTCTTCAGCACACACCACTGGTTCATCAGCATCTGACCTGAAGTCCTTCCCATGCAGCCTTAGCTGTACTGTCAGACCGCTGAAGGAGCCTAGTGATAACTCCTTCAGTCTCTCTCAGAGGCAAGAGGTTGTATGACATGACCTCCAAATGGACCTTCCAATCTGGGCGAATAATGTGTTATGATCAAAAGCAGGGCATGATGGGAATTTTAGCTTCCACACATTTCCCATCTGAAGCAATACCAAAGAAGGTAAGTTGTGATACTATCCATTAAAATTGTTTGGGATGTGTGCCACGTGAGCACACTGAAATGGGGCTTCAAGGCATCACCACCAGTGCATTTACTTTGTACTTGGTCCCTGCTTTTCGGAGTTCATTGTCTGGTGGAGGTATGGGATAAATATAATTCAAAACTATGATCAGAGCTGTATTAGGGACCTACAGCTGTCTTTGAGAGTGCTTATGAGAGAAGGGGCTCTTGACTTCTTCTCAGACCCGAGTCTGGGATTGAAAGGAATGGGAATTAAGTGGCAAGAGTGTGTAAACGCATTAGCTCTGGTGCTACCTCTGGTGCTTTGTGTTAGCAGGATGGGAGCGAGAAAATGTATATTGCAGGAGATGTTGAAGGAAGCCAAGACTCAGATCCAAGGGAGTGGGTCAATGGAGGAGTGTAGATTGTATCCTAACTAGTGGTAAACTGAGGAGGGATATAACAGGCATAGTCAGATCAGTGCTTTCTCTACAGCTGTGCATGAAGGATGGACGGAGAACAGTGACACCACAGAAGTCCCCATACTAGACCAGGAGAGAGATGAGCAGTTCAGAACAGGGCCCAAAATCAGAAACAGAATCTGGAAGACCATGGAGGGGCATCCTGTTGGCTTTGCCCTTTCATAGGGAAGAGGCATATCTCAGTGGCACGCCTGCTAGGGTCCAGCCTGAATGTGCTTCATCCTAACAAACACATTTGTGGTTTCGTGAAGAATCAGTTAAGCAACAACTAAGCTTGTGGTACTTTAAGTGTCTCCAGTCCATGTATTCACTGTACCATGGTTCACCCTTGGTTACCTTTGGCTGAGGTATCTCTCCAGGTGCCAGATCTCTGGGAGTTCCCAGGTGGCCCTACTGTCCTACAAGGGGGTCTCTGAGTAGTGGTTCCTGTACTTCTCAGAGTAGGTGTTCTGGCCTTCAGCTCTGAGTCATAGCTGCCGCTGTGGAATCTGAACAATCACCCCGCCCAACTCCAGTCCATCTGGTTGGACTGTCCCAGAGGAAGTAGAAAATGAGGCACCAAATGATGAAGCCTTAACATTAGGGAACTGGGCTCCTATTCTGAGTCTCCACAGCTCTCCCTTTCTTTGGAACTTTGTTTATATTTTTGTGAAATGCGGAGATACATTTCATGATGTTTTGAGGTTTTTAAGTATAGTGACTGTAAAACTAACAGGTGCATCAGAGTTGTCTTGGGGTTGTTAAAAGGCAAATGGTTGGGCCTCACTCCCCACCCCCAAGGATTCTAATTCCGTGTGTGTGGGCCAGGGCTTGACAAGTTCCCAGGTGATGCAGATCTGTTTTTAGTTATGCATTCTGAGTAGCTCAGCCCTTGAAAACAGAGAGAACAGAACAATTCTATGTCAGATACGAATGTAGGGTCCAGGTTGACTCTTGCACATGGGTGCTAAGTGATGTTTTCCTGACTCCTGTGCCTGGGAAACCTGAGTCAGGGTGGACATGGCTGAGATGGTGGGAGAATCAGGGGAGTCAGAGAACATGTGAATCTTAAAGTCTTCAGAACTGACCTGCACAACTGTATGATCATTTTGCTTTTGCATACTCCTCCATTCCCTATTTTATGTCTTCTCTCTGGATATGTGGAAAAAATCAATGCCTGCAAGGTATTAGAAAAGCCATTGAATTGCCCTTACCTGCCACCAGGTGACATCTGATATTGATTTAGCTTATGAAAGTGATTCACAGGTTTGCTGAAGCCTGGAAAAGATCAAATGTTATGAGCCTCATGATCCCATCTTCCTTCTCTGCTCTCAGCTAACACCAGAGGAGGTAATTGGGAAATAATAGACTGAAGACACTTTTTTGGTGTGCTCACGAGTAGAACAAAATATAGGAGAATCATTTCATTGGGAGAGAGGGATTTTAGTATCATTCATTTTTATTAAGGGCAATTTTCTGTTTAAGTGCAACATTCTCTAGACGTGACCATTATAGAACAACAATTTTAACACAACCAGTAAATCAAAGAAAAAATTACTGTGGAGGGAAGCTCTTTACAGATGTTTCAGTGATTACATACTAGGCTGGCAGTTTAGACCTGGGAAGGCAGGGGGCTGCCATGGAGACTTAGTTTCCTGGTCCCTAGCAAGAAACTCTTTCTTTTCTAAGCAGGCATGCACCCTAAATAAGACAAATATTTACTAACTTGTAACTTCAAGCAATCTCAACCCCTCTGGACCTTGATTTATAACAATAAATAATAAACTTTTCCACTATAGTTACTACACAAACTGAGATCATGAAAAGTGGTTAATGTGTGGGATGTGGCTGGACAAACATTGGGTTGGTGTCATTACTGAAGCATTAGAAATCAGAAATAGAACCAGTAATGGGAGAGGAGTTTCCATTTGTTGGAGGTTTTGGCACCTCAATGATATGTGGTCTCCATACTGCTGCATTTTCCTGAACACACATGGAAACCACATCTCCCATCTTCCTTTGCAACTAGTTTAGAACCATGTGACGAGAATCCAGCCAATGGAAGTGGTGGAAGTGATGTCATGAGCTGGTTCTATGATGGCACTTAGAAACCGTTTATAAAATCATCCAAAACTTCCCATCCATGATTGTTGTATTTTATTTAGGAATGTTCTTTTTATTGTTTTGTACACTCATTCTTGGTTTCTATAAATTATTTTGCCATACATAATATTTTGATGAAATTAATTGCACTAAATTCACAGATATTTGTTTACATTTTGATTAAATGGTATATTAGATAGGCCTTTGCTAGTACTTCCCAGAAAATTACATTTCCAATCATCATGTAGTCCCCCTATCTTGGTGTAACATTTTATTTGTGCATTTGTTCATTGTTTATCCTTGAAATACTCTTATCAGTAGAATGTATGCCTCATACCAGCAGAATATCACTGTGCTAACCATAGCTCAGTGGTAGGGCACTTGCATAGCCTGTTCAAGGTCCTGGATTTGATCGCTAGCACTGTGGAAATTTTTTTTAAATCTATGTTTTTGTTTTTGTTTATGGATGTACTGAAGTACCCAGAACTGTGCCACACACATGGTAGACCTCAAAAAAGTTTGTTTATTGTCATCTGTAAGTCATTTTTTATCTTTTTTTTTTTTTTTTGAGACAGGGTCTCTCTTTGTAGTTCAGGCTGGCCTTGAGCTCACTATGTAGCCCAGGCAAGCCTCGAACTCAGAAATCCTCCTGCCTCTGCCTCCCAAGTTCTGGGATTACAGGCATGAGCCACTCCACCCAGCTCATTTTTCATCTTTATACTTTGTTTTAAATCTGGCTGTTTTAACTTTAGCTATTAAAATTCTTTTATTATTTTTGTTCATTGTGATTACTGATATATTTGGACTAATTGTTACCATATTTTTGAGTGAGGTAATTGTAGATTCATTTATAATTATAAAAAATAATCCAGGGAGCTTTATGCCCAGCTTTCCACAGTAGTAACACTTTACAAAACTAAATGTTATTCTAACCCTACACAGATACTGACACTGATACAATCACCAACTTCACTGACATTTCTTTAGTTTTGCTTTGTATATTTGTGTATATGTGTGAATGTATACATGCATCAATCAAGTTTTGTACAATGCTATCAGCAGAGTAGGTTTCTGTCCACTCTCATAGTCATGATGCTAACAATTCCAGTACTATATAGATCCTTTGTGTAACACTTTTATAACCACGTTTGTTCGCATGCCTTATTCGGGTACCTTACAACCCCTAATCTGTCTTTTACATAGCATAAAATTATCTATTTTAAAGTACACAATTCCCTGTCCCTTAGTACACTCACAGTGTGTAACCAACCCTCACTTCTACAAGATCTAAAATATCTTTATTACCTTAAAAGGAAATATGTTCCTATTAAGCAGTATTTTTCTTATTGTTCCTTTCCCTGCAGGCTTTTTCTGGATAATTCATATAAATGAAATTATACAATATGTGACCTTTTATGTCTGACTTCTTTAACTTGAAATGTTTTTAAGATGTATCCATGTTGTAAAGTGTATTAGTACTTAATTTCTTTTACTAATTTTTTTAGCAAATAATGTGTTCACTATATGGATATACTACCTTTTTATACATTCATTTTTCATTGATGAGCATTTGAGTTCCTTGTACATTTCGGCTATTGTGGTAGTGTTGCTATGACCATTGATGTGTCAGTTTTTGTTTGACACGTTTTCAATCCTTTTGGATTTATATCTAGGAAAAGAATATTTGGATCTTACAATAATTTTCACATTTTTAAATGGAAGTATCAAACTGTTATCCACAAGTCCTGCACCATTTTACATTCCTACCAGTAACATGTAATTACAAATTCTCTGTATTTTTACCAATATTTTTTATTTTCTACTTTTGATTATGGCCATTTTTTTTTGAGACAGGGTCTTGCTTTGTAGTTCAGGCTGGCCCTGAGCTCACTATGTAGCCCAGGCAAGCCTCAAACTCAGCAATCCTCCTGTCTCTGCCTCCCGAGTGCTGGGATTACAGGCGTGAGCCACCACGCCCGACAATTATGGCCATTTTTGAGGGGAATGAACTAATATTTTTGTTGTGGTTTTGATTTACATTTTCTTAATGACTGTGATGTTTAGTATCTTCTTCATATGTTTTTTGTTCATTTTTTTAGCTTCATAGGTGAAATATCTACTCTTTTGCCCATTTTTAATTGAATTGTCTGTCTTTTCATTTTTGTAAGAATTTTTTATATATCCTGGATATTAAACACTTATAAGATACTTAACATGGATATAATTTTTACAATTCTGTAAATTATAATTTAATCATTTTAGTCTTTTGAAGACAAGGTTTTAATTTGGGTGAACTCCAATTTGTCTATTTTTTCTTTCATTATTTATGTGTTTGGTGTCACATCCAACAATTTATCACCAAATCCAAAAGTCACAAAGGTTTCTCCTATGACATTTTCTTCTAGATGTTTAATATTTTCAGCTTTCATATTTATGTCTTTAACCCATGTTAACTTAGTTTTACTATGGGGGACAGGGATGTTATTTCAGTTTTACATGTAGATACTAGTTTCCCTAGGACTACTTGTTGAAAAGACTTCTTCTATTGAATGGTTTGGTATCATTATTAAAAATGAGAATCAAGCCGGGCATGGTGGCTCACTCCTGTAATCCTAGCACTCGGGAGGCAGAGCTAGGAGGATTGTTGAGTTCGAGGCTTGCCTGGGCTACATAGTGAGCTCAGAGCTAGCCTGAACTACAAAGCGAGACCCTGTCTAAAAAAAAAAAAAAAGAGAATCAAGATGTGTCATGTGGAGGTATAAATTCTCATTGTTGAATGTGATCATAATGTATGTATAAAATGTACCTATAAATTTGTTTCCCTTTTTTTATTACCAACATATTTTACTTCTTCTTGTTATTTACCCATACACCCCATTTCCATTTCAATATTTCTATTTCACAATATCTACCATATATTCTAGAGCTCATTTACATCTTCAGTTTTTCATACCAATGAAGATTCAATTTTTATTTTTTTTTGAGACAGGGTCTGGCTTTGTAGTTCAGGCTGGCCCTGAGCTCACTATGTAGCCCAGGCAAGCCTCGAACTCAGCAATCCTCCTGTCTCTGCCTGCCGAGTGCTGGGATTACAGGCATGAGCCACCACGCCTGACTCAAATTTTTAAAAATATACCAATAAAGTCAATTTAAAAAAGAATTGATCATAGATGCCTAGTTTATTTCTGGACTTTCAGTTCTATCCCATTAATCTATATGTTTAGATTTATGCAAGGATCACACTTATTTGATTACTGGTTTCTTCATAATGAATTTTGAAATTGGGAAATGCAACTCCTGCAACTTTGTTTTTCTTTTTTAGGACTCCTTTTGTTATTGTGTTAGCTATGTAACTCCATATGAATATTAAAATCTACTATTTCATTTCCAAAAATTGTACTATTGAGATTTTGATATGGTTTTCACTGAATTTGTATATTGCTTTGGGGAGTTTGTGATGGTTACAATATTTAGTTTCTTACTGTATGAACACGGATGTATTTTTATTTATTAGATCATTTAAAACTTCTTTCATCAATGTTTTATGGCTTTCAGGGTTCAAATTTTCAGAAGTTGTATTTTGGTTAAATTTATTTTATTTAAATAAATAAAATATATTTATTTTGTGCTATTAGAAGTGTAATTGTTTTCTTAATATCCTGTTCAGAGAATGCATTGCTGGTGTAATAGAAATGTAATTGACTTTTGTGTTAACCTTGTGGCCAACAACTTTGCTGAATTTTTTATGGTGATTTTGTGGACCCATATATGAGGTTATATGATCTCCAAAAGAGATAATTTTACTTCATTATTTCCTATTTAGATGACTTCTATTTCTTTTCTTTCCATAATTGCCCTGAATACAGTATAAACAGGATTGGTGAAGGCAGACTCCTGGCGTCTTGTTGAGGGGAGCTCTCTGTCTTCCACTATTACATATCATGTTAGCTATGGATTTTTCATAAATTCCCTTTATCATTCACATTTTGGATATTTCCTCCTGTTTCTAGTTTGTTAATTGTCCTTACTATGAATTTTTGTCTTTCCCTATATTAATTATGATTATCTTTTTATCAATGTGGCATATTACATTGACTTATTTTCATGTATTATGTATCTCTTAGAATTATCTTTCTACTAGTTATTCGAACATTACAATATATATCTGTGACTTATAAGTTTACCATATGTTAGTTTCCTATTGCTGTTATAGCAATTTACCACAAAACTAGTGGCTTAAGATACTATAAACTTAACCTGTTAGGGTTCCACATCTGATAGGAATGTTTTGCATTTTTCACAGAAATGTGGAAATCTTATTTCCATTTAGATCTCTTGCCTTCCTCCACTTTTAAGCGTCACTGTCTTTGTTATTGGTTACTGTAAGAATGTTTATTTCAGCCATCAAATAAGATTTATAAAACACAAGATGAAAAGAGTACTCCACAGAAGGTACCCATATATCTACTTTTCTACTGTTTCCATTTTTTCCCCAAAAGTCCAAGATTTCTTACTTTTTCATTTTCTTTTTGTTTGAAGCATTCTTTTCAATCTTTAAGAGTACATCTGCTAATGATGTATATTTTGGTTTTCTGTCCCTGAGAATGTTTTATTTTTTTTCATTCCTAAAAGATCATGTCATAGGATATAGAATTTGCTGTTTACAGTTCTTTACTTTCACTACTTAAAAAACAATGCTGCTTCTTTCTGACCTCCATAGCTTCCTATGAGAAATTCAGCTCATTCTAATAGGTGCTTCCCTATGTTTTGTGTGCTTTTAAAGGTGTTTTTCTTTAACTCTAGTTTTCAGAATAATTATGATTTATCTTGACACTGATTTCTTTGGGCTTACATTTATGGGAGTTCTCTTAGCTACTTGGATCTACAAGTCAGTTTTTTTTTTCTTTACCCACTTTGGAAAGTTTTGACAATTATTTCTTCTAGTACATTTTCATCTAATCTTTCTCTTCTCTGTCTGGATCTGTAGTCACTTGGTTAGGTTGTGAAAGGTGGCCTACTTTTCTGAGCTATGGTTCTGAAGGCAGATTCAGTCTACAGCATTTATGGTGGTTTTTTAGTTTGTTCAGTTTTCATTGTTTCTTGTTGGTCCTACCTTGGGGAAGCAGAAAGGGCTCCCTCCAGTGGGGCTACCAAGTGTGCCCCAGTGAGGAAGGATCATGGAAGATGTCATGATGGGGCTCCCCATTACCTGTTCACATATGTGCTTTGGGTGGGGAGTGAGATTTTAGGACCGAAGGAGACAAACAAGCTTCAGGACTAGGTTGTTTGCTCTAGATGAGTCTCTTGTCCTCCTGACTCTGTATCTCCAGGCAGGAAAAGAAAGTCCTGAGCAATAACTTTGTTCTCTCCCACAGGGACAAAGAGGTTTCTAAGATAAAACTGTCATCTGTCTTTCTGGCTCTACCAGCTTGGCCCTCATTTCAAATCTTGGGTAGAGTGTCTCTTTGTGTTCTGACTGGTTGACCTTGTCAATTATATTGGGTTCACCTCATGTTATTGGAAGGACTTGCTTTGGATCCAGGAGAACAAAGAGTCTGTCTGGTTTACCTTCCATTGCCAGGTTGGGGGATGCAAATGCCAGCTTGGAAAGCCTTCCTCTGTCAGGTGTTGTAAGCATACAAGTTACCTGCTTCTGTGTGGTTGGCCTGGTCTTGAAACTCCAAACCAGTTCTCCTTTCTCTTACCACCTCAGAGTGCTCTGGTTGCTTCTTGTTCTATTTGCAGAGTCTTTATCAGTGCTTAGTGGTAATAAAAAGAGAAAGTCCTTCCTATATCACTAGATGACTTTAATGATTTCCTCATTTTTTTT